>JAHHUM010002073.1:0-30000 GCA_036173005.1 Crenichthys baileyi | reverse complement strand
ATAGCTCTAGAACGTTTTCACATTTTTTCACATTTCACTTTATTGTAATTTACTGGGATTTTATGGTATAGACCAACACAAGGTGGCACATAGTGATTAACTGCAGTAAAATGAGACATGCTTTTTATTCATTCATTTAACAAATAAAAAAACGGAAAAGTGTGGAATTAATGTATTCAGCCCCTTTTTACTTTGATATGCCTAAATACATTTTTAGTGAGTGTAATCTAATGTCTTAGAGGTTTATTAGAAAGAATTAGTGAACAATTAGCATCATGAAGACCAAGGAACACACCAGACAACATAGATCTAAAGCTGGGTTATGATTTAGGTCAATATTCCAAACTTTGAACGTCTCACAGAGCATCAATCCATCACAACCACAAGCCTACAACAACCTGGCCATCCACCTAAACTGATGTTAAGCAAAATAAAGAAACTGCAAAAAGGCCCATGGTAACTCTGGAAGAGTTACAGAGATCCACAGCTAAATTTGACAATATGTTGATCGGACAACTATGTGCACTGCAGTATTCTGATCTTTATGAAAGAATGCGATTGTTAAGCAAGCCACAAGAAATCACATTTGCATTTTTCCACAAACACAACACCCCCCTACATGTAAAACATGGTGGTGGCAGCATTATGCTGTGGTAAGCTTTTCTTCAGCAGGGAAAGGGAAGTTTGTTAAACTTAATGGAAAAAGCATGGAAGTCATGGAAAAAACCTGCTAGAGGCTCCAAAATACTTGAAACTGGGGGAGGAGTTCACTTTCCTGCAGATCAATGACACTAAACATACAACCAAAGCTAAAATACATTTGTATAGATCTAAGCATATAAAGTCTCAAAGTGGCCTAGTCAAAGTCTAGACCAAAATCCAATTGAGAATCTGTGGCAAGACCTGAGCTATTTTGGCTTGAGCTATTTTACAGAACGCCTTTAAATGAAAAGCAAATATAGACATAAGAAAGGTTATTCAACAAACTACACAAGTCCCTGCTACACTTTTTAGATTTTTATTAACAAAGAAATTTGAAGACCATGAATCCTTTTTCTTCTTCTTCACTATTATACACTACTTTGCATTAGTCTATCACATAAACTACCTACAAAATACATGGGAAAATTGGTAGAGCTTGTAAAACACTACAGACTAAGAGACTGTTTTTTGTTTCCCAACTGGGTTTATAATGTGGAAAATCTTTAATTCAGAAATGTCAAGTCATTAAATTAATTCCCATTACCTTTATGTTCAATGTGTGAATTGTTTGGTTTATTTCAATAAGGCCCTTTTTAGTTTTTTTTTTCGCCTTATTATTGTAATTAGTTAGGTAATAGTTTTTAGTCTATTGCATTCATGTTTATAATGTCGTGTAGTTACAAAATAAAGTAAAAGTCGACAACTCTGCTGTTGTCCAAGCTTCTCTTTTTCATTGGCTTTTTGCAGCACGCATTTGCACTTGTGTCGATGATCAGTTCACACTACCCGACTGCGTCCAGATCCACCTAAAAAAATTCAAACATGTTTTTTTGACTGCGACTGAGTTTGGGTTGTGTCAGTTCCCCTCAAACACTTGCAGACCCCAGTTTTCACTCCATCTCACATTAACTGATTTTTGTTCTAAGTCTCCCTGCAGACCGAAGCAGACTTTCCCCTGACTGGGAATCGGAGGTAAAATCAGGGAAAAAATCTTGTAGTGTGGCCTCGGCTTTAAAGTTTGAGAAGTACAAATACAATTGCAAAACACTTAAAACACCTTACTATTTATATGAATGTTACCATTAGGTGGACTATTTGCAGAAACTAAAAATTATATTTATGATCAGCAGCAACTATTGACCAAATAAATACAGCAGTTCTTCTCTGCCAGCTTATTTACATCTGTTTCAGCCTCTCTTAGATAAACTCTAATTTAATGTGGCTGATTTGTCAATGAAGCTACTTTTATTCACATATATTTTCAGTTTTATTTATCAGGAAGCAAATAAAGTCTGAAATTATAAGTGAAAAACTCTAGTTTTAGAAAATCGTTAAATTGTTAAATACTGGCTACACTTAGATCAGTGTTCTTACACAAACTGGAAAAGTATGAAATTTAAGTATTTTCCAGATGGTATTTTCCTTGATAAGTATGGAAATGATTTGCTATCCTCCCACCCCACAGTCTGTGTCCATCCATGTAGCTGTATTTTTGTGAACTATCTGTTTGATATTCATCCACCCACAAATTCTGTTTCTCTTAAGTTCCATGAGCCTACATTTAAAGCAGGATAGGCCTATGTTTTATCAATAACAGGCCTCCACAAAGATAGGAGCCCCTCAAGTGATGTGTGTGTGGCCTGACAACATGAAAGTAGCAGACAGAGTTTCTCCCCTTTTTTCTAATGTTTGTTCCACAATTCTCTTGGTTTGAAACTTTGGGAAGCTTTGGGAACAGTCTAACAAAAGTTTTGTTTTCTGTTAGGGCTGTTGATGTCTAACAGAGCACTGAAAAAAATAAGTTCCCGATTTCTTGCTGTTGACCTTCTCCTGTGGATTCCTTATAGATAGAAGGGGAAATGTGACTAAATCCATGACTGGAATAGTTGAATTAAGCCTTACTCTCTTTAATCTTGATAATCTGTGACAACATCACATCAACTGTCAAAATTCAATGTTGAGTTATTTGTTGGTAAATTTCTTTACCACAAAAAATAAAAATACAAATATTTGATATATGTACAGCAAAAATTCATAAATAAACTAAATTTTAAAGTGAACAAACTGTGAATCCAGCACAAATTAAAAAGTTTCAGTTTGAAAATCCAAGAACATTTTTCCCTTTTCATTGACTAAAAATCAACACACAATCACTTTGTTTAGTTGTGAGTTTAGATGTATTTAAGCTGCAGATGCTGACTCAGTGCAAGCAGAATCTGTTAAAATGTTAACTGAACTGATTCCTATAAACCAACCAGCACATGCTATGACTCCACGCTCGGTTCCCTGATTGTCTTCCTCCATCTCTAGAATCAGCGGGAGAATAAAACATCAGCTGGCACTTTAAAGCATTTTTTTCCTTTAACAATATTCCTTCTGATGGTACAAAGATCATATAGGCCAGATTGCAAGTCTTAGACGGCAGATCAGCTAAAGTGCAAATAATGATCTATTATGATACCAACAATCCTGTCTGACCTGATGCTGAGCGTGATTTTATGGAGACACAGAAAAAGAAAAATCAACAAAGCTTGTCAAAGTATTTTTACAGAGTAGTTACATGAATAGGACATTTTTTTTTACATTAGTCACAGTGGCTTGCAAAAATACTCATGTCCTTTGAACTTTTTGACATTTGATGGAGAGAGAGGAGCACATGCAGGAATGTCCCAAAGTCAGGAATCAAACGGCTTATAGGCTCCATACATAGGGGAGTCCCCACTACCGCTACACCATGTGCCGCTCTTTTTCAGCCATCGTACTCTGATGTTTTGTAAAATATTTTGTTTTTGTTTTTGCAAAATTGTCCACACAGTCAGATTGGATGGAGACTGTCTGTGAACGTCAATTTTAAAGTTTTCCCACTGAGTCTTCTTTGGATTTATGCTTGGACTTCGATTGTCTTCCTCCAATCAAGTCAATCAATCAATCTATTGCCCTGCATTTAGCTTCATATATCTTCTCATCAGCTCTAACTAGCCTCCCAGTTCCTACTGAAGAAAATCATTCACATGTCAGGATCCTGCTGCCACCATGCTTGACCTTTGGGTCAGTGTCTTCTTGTTAAATCATACATATAGTTTTGGTATGACACTACACATAAGGTTTTATTTGTAGGCAAAAAAGTTACATTACATTCTTACCTCTTCTTTCACATTTGCCGTGTCCTCTACTTGGCTTGTGGCAAACTGCTAACAGGACATCTTATAGCTTTCTTTCAACAACGGCTTCTTCTTACCAATCTTTCATGATTCCAAAGAGGCCGTGGGAGTTGCCTAAGAAGTCTGTTTTACTACTTGGTCAGTGGTTATGTCCATCCACCAGTCCAAATTTAGTCTCCATGGTAACCAAATGCTAGCAGACCCATTGTGTTGTCACTGAGTATGGCATGGAGATGATCAAAAACTAAACATAGCAGTCTCTAGCTTGCCCGTGTAAATAATAAACTTCGGTGTCAATATTTGGATATGGAAGTTGTGCATAATTTGGTTTAAAACTCACACAACATTTCAGAAAAGAGCGTCATACCTACAGTCAAACATGGTGGTAGGGGAGTTTTTTTTTCCAACTCTAATAGCATATTTTCCATTAAAGAGGACATTCCATGCAAAATCCTCTTTTTTAGCCTTTCAATACATTGTGTTGTGTACTTGGAGTCTGTAGGAGTGCAGAAAGTTGAATTTAGTCTCACCAGGTGTTGCGGAGATATCTTTAAATTCTGTTTGGGTCATATTTTTCTGCCTGTTCAGTTTTCTCTATCATCTGTTACATTTTTCTCAGTATTATGTCACAGTATTTGCTGGGGAACAACTAAAAAACGTGGACTTCTGGCCTTCCGGCTGATCAACTTCTCGTATCCGCCATTTCTATTTCTCGCTGAGATTTTGTAGTCCATGCTCAAGAATGCTTACACTGCAAGAGGATAAGTTTGGTTCGGTTGTTGGGTGTATTAACCCACACAATTCATTACACCATTCCCCAGCATCAGAACGTCTTCAAAGTGCCTGGTTAAAGTTTATTTTTCATGGAAATGTTCCCACATCACTGGTCCTTTTCAGGAACTTGAAATACTAATTAATGTGCTCATCTGCCGGTGTCTTCACAGCTCCACCTAGAAATTCGATCAGACAGCTGTAGTTGATGCAGAATGCTGCTGCCTGTGTCCTCACTAAAACTAAGAAAGTGGAGCACATCATCCCAGTTCTGAAATCTTTACACCGGCTCCCTGTATCTCAAAGAATAGAATTTAAAATACTTCTGTTAGTCTATAAATCACTAAATGGCTTAGCACCAAAATGCATTACAAACTTGTTGACCGTGTATCAACCACCCAGACCTCTCAGATCTTTTGGCTCAAATTTACCCTGCATACCCAGAACCAGAACCAAACATGGAGAAGCAGCTTTTAGTTTCTTATGCTCCACTAATCTGGAATAAACTTCCAGAAAACTGTAAAAGCGCTGAAACCCTAAATTGCTTTCAATCAAGATTAAAAACTTATTTGTTTAGAGTGGCCTTTGACTGTGTTATCTAAACATTATTAGTTAAGTTTTCAGTCCAACTTTCCTTTCATTTTCTTATCAATCATTTTATCATTATTTTTCCTTTTTTATCTTTTTTATTATCATCTTATCATTTTAATTATTAATTTTTATTCTCCTTAATTATTTGCTTACATTTTTCAATAACCTTTATGCCACTGTAATGTACTTTTCCTATTATGCCTCATTCTCTTTTTCATGTACAGCACTTTGAATTGTCTTGCTACTGGAATGTGCTATATAAATAAACTTGCCACTTCAAAACGAGTGCCTTCAGCAACCTCTGCCAGTATCAAGAAGGATTTGCTGAAAGACTTCCTCTGATTAAGGTTTCAGTTTCTTCTGTCTATGGAAACGACGGACACAGCAAAGCTGCAAAAAAACACTAAAATGACAACAAACTTTCTTTTAGACATGAATTTATTGTGTGTTGATATGACGTCTTGGCCATTATTTATGTTAGCAGTATCATCGTGCCTTCTGCTTATGTTAGTGCTGTGTGCTGCTTTTAGCTCCTTGAGGACATAACCTACTGCGTGTTTGGAATAGTGTTATTACATAAACAGTTTGCATTGTTTTTGCCGTTTTTTGTCTTATTTCTGGGGCGCTAGATAATTATATCTGTTATCAAACTACAAAAATGGCCAAACAGGTTAAAGTGCAGCGCCCTTTGACCTTAAAGGGAGCCGGTGGCACAATAGCATTTAAAGAGACCGCACCAAAATGAGTTGCTCTCAGACGCACCTCAGAACAGGGGTAAAAGAGGTGCCTGTGGAGCTACAATAACAAGGAATTAAGACCAAAGCCCTGCAGTTCCTTTATATAAACCACAACTGAATGATTTAAGGGTGAAAAGGAAGAATTTAGAAGCACGGTATGTCCCCTTTAAAGTTGTTTTGTTGCTTAAACAAGGCTGGTGCTATAGAGCTAGCCTTTAACAAATCAATAAACAGTACAGTTGTAAAAATACCTGCAAGCATCTGAATTTATTAGGAATTACCTATAATTACCATTTGAAGTGATTTTGCTTCATATTTCAGCATCCTTTCCCCTGAACAGTGTTGTCTTGGAATGTGATTAAGATCTAGATGCAGGGCTGCACTTTTCAAGTTTCTGAGCAAAACCTTTGATTTCCTTGAAATTGTCAAACGTTTCAGGATATCTCCACATGTCGGCTGTGGCAGGTTAATGGAATGAGTCACAGAAAGGGTGAAGCATTGTCAGAAAATGGGCGTGCTGGCTTTTGTTAGGCCCACACACAGCTTTTCTGATGTATCCAACACATTGCAAAGCTCCTCAGGGGGAAACTTGAAAGAGAGATTGCTCCGGTTCATTCACGGTGATCCTTAAAAACACTACTCACTTATATACACTCATCTGCAAGGCTGTTCCCACTCAGCAGCATACCAATCAATTGTGAATAAGCGCTGTGGAATAATCCAATTGCCTCAAGAGCCCTTGATGAACCTGAAGATAAGGGATAATAATGCTTTTCTTTTTCACTGGTCTCTGCTGCCCTTGGCTGCGGCGTTCCTCTATGACAGAGTACCTGTCATGCTAAACACTCCAAGCATAATCATTACTGTGTTATTATTTATTATTATTTGTTAACCTGCGGTCAGATGTTGGGCACACAAACAGGGGAAGGCACTGTAATCCTTGATGAGAGCAATAACTCTGTTCAAATGAGGGTGTCGCAGGGTGGCATGAGGGAGGAAATCATTTGGAAGGAAGTCGACTCGCACTTTTCATGTAGGATTCATCTCTGTCGGGTATCTTTCCACTTGTCAAACGCAAGGCCTCAATTTTTTACTATAACTTGTCATTTCCAAAAGAAAAACATTAAAGTTTAGGCCTACTTAAAAGTTTTTATTTTGATGAATTGTGCATTTATTATTATGCAGATATATATAAATGTGTACATAGAAAAAACGATTTTATCCAGACGTTATTTCCTATTTCAATGACAAAAATTCTACAAACATTCAAAATTCTAGAACAAACTCATTGAAGAAGGTGAGCACTTTGTTTAGATATAAAAGATGAAAACAGACACAGCAGAATATAATGGGGTTGAATGAGGACCCAAATGCAGAGGCAAATATAAGATTACTTAAAAAGATAATAAAAAAAACAACACAGGAACAAAGATTAAAAAACAGGCAGATAACCAGATGATACATGAAGAGCGACATCGGAAACGAGGCAGGTAAGCAAACATGAAGATTCAGTGGTGAGCAAAACCAGAGATTATACTTACAGAGGTGGTGTGGGAAATGACCAATGAACTAGAAGGGCAAATCATCTAACCAGGGCTATTCTATAATGAGAATAACTAGAATAACAGGAACTGAACAGGGAAGTGCAGAGAAACAGAAAAAAATGTAAAATACAAACACCCAACACAGGAGAATAATGACAGAACGTCCCCTTTGGCTTTGTCAATATTAGCATTGAGCTTAAAGTCTCAGACATACCTCCCATTGTCTTTGCTATTCCAGTTCTTGATTATTGATTTAGTTAGAAACAGTTTTATATACTTCACAAACAGCCAAAAATCCAGTTAATGCCATATATTGATTGTAAACCCATTATGTATGCATCCTCAAAGTCATTTGAATAAATTAAGAGACTGTCGGGTTCTGTGAGTGTACTGTTTGTGTTGCCTGCTATTTACTCCTCTTGGTCACTAGATGGTGTTGGAGCTCACGGAGGCAGAGGGGACAGGTGCTTCTCATTTCACTGATTACCTGAAGGTGTGTTTAGACTGGAAGCTGCCAGCACTTAGACGCCTGAGTATTAGCCACCAGTGGTAACAGACTCTCGCCAAACTCTAGCTCTAGTTTTGCTTTCTTGTTTCTTCTTGTGTGCTGAGTAATTTTAGTGTGTCCTCATCCTCAGATTGTTCCAGACCTAGTTGAGTTCAAGCTGGTCTCCTGACTCTTCTTAAAGAGTGTTTCCTGATTTCTGGATAAGGATTCAAGTCTCCAGTTATTTCCTCCGGATCATGTTCAAGCTGGGAGCTTCCTGGCTCTTCGACCACCCGCATCAAATCATAAGCGAACCCTGTCCACCCTCCAACAAACTCTCACGCAGGTGCCTCCAACCAGGGCTCCACACCATCAATCCGCTCTCCGTGATCAGAGCTCCTAAGGATCTACCCTCACAGAACTTCTCCAGCGTTGTGCTCTCAGACCCCGCATCTCTCATCCCTCTGGCTGTTCATCATCCTTCCCCAGTAAGCCTACGTCTAACCAAGATTACTAAACCGTTGATTTCCTCTGGTCTCACCCTTTTCCCATCTTTTGTACGGTTGGAGAATTACCGGTCACGGATCCCAAACCCATTTCACTCCTGTGAAAATAAATCTTTTAAACAAACTGCTTTTTCTCATGAGTGTTATTCTGCATGTGGGTCAGATCTATAACAAACTATGACAGATGCATTATTTCTGGGAATCTACTGTATTTAAATTTTACTATTATTTTTTAATCTGTATGCTTAACATATAAAAATAATAGTAATAGAATTATCAAATTCATATCATGTTTGCAAAATGTTAAAATATCTTCCTGCACTTGATTACCCATTAATAAACTTTATATATATGAAATCTTCCACCAAGAAAATGCATTTGTGGTTTGAGCAGCAGAGTTGATTGTGTGGGCTGACCCCTGAAAAACCAAACCCTTTCTTAAGAGAAAAATAATCAGGCTTCTAATGGTATAAGATGAACTGGCAAGAAATATTGTTACAACACAGAAATCTATGAATAAATCTATCAAAGAATCATTTTATGTATGTTTACCACACACTCCTGTTCCCTTTTTTTCCAGAGTTCTCTAGAGTTGGGAGAAGGTGGGAGATTTCTGATTAATCTTGGACATATGAATCCCAATTTTTACATCAAACATATATAGGCATAATCGGGAAATTATCTAAGCTATAGACAATCCCATATAAGGGGTCAATTTTTTAACACATTTACCACCTATAATGGCCGAATGTGTAAATGTTGGCTGAGAAGTGCTTTGACCAGTAGTATTAGTTGAAACTAGTTAATAAGAAAATTGTGTAGTTGCATTATGTTAGAAAAAAAACACATTGTGCCAAACAAAAGATTTGTTAAACCAAATGCGTTAAATGTTTAAAACTGGTGTTCAGTTACACGTCAAGTTCCTCAAAAAGAAAATTATGTCCATCTTTAGTTAGCATTGCATTTGTTTAGTATTTTAAAACCTTTTTTCTGTTCTGTCTTTTGTTGGTAGCACATCAAAGAAAACAAAACCTGCCTGTGAATTTCTTCTGAACCAACTTGCCTCATTTAATCGTTTCCTCACAGTATAAACTACACCAAATGCTTACAAATCACTTTGTATTTCATCCTCCATCAGGCTGTTTTTGTGCTGATTTAACAGTCTGGCTGTAAATCACCTGCTGAAAAGAGCAAATTTACAAGTGCTCAGGAATCTTGTTTTACGCCTATTTCTACAGCAGGAAAAAAAACTAATTTCATACCATAAGTACAGAGATGATTTCTTCCTTTTGGAGCAAACTCTGTTAGGCAGCGATTAGACCCAACCTTTGGAACATGCACCTGTGCTTTCATGATAACCTTTAACCCAGATTATCAACTTGATTTCTGCTTTTAGTCTACAAACATACCCTACTCCAAAGATCTTCAGATAAATGCAGTGAATGAAACATTTTGATGACTCAGAAAAAATATCTGACCCTAACCCTATATGATTAGAAAATTGTCATGGGTTTGTGGCTATAAAATGTTTTTTGTTGTCAATCTGATCTTTGCTGAGTGTCCCCATGTTGTTCCAGGTTATAACCTCATCATGTCCTCAGCTGGCTTGTTCGAGTTCCCCAAAACAGACCTGTTTTGTAGGTGACTTGCAGCCAGTCTCACCAAGTTGCAGAGTTTTCATCCTGATGCTGTTATGTCTGAATCTGTATCCTAAGTGCTGTTGCTGTGTTTGATTTTAAGAATATGTGGTCTTTGGTATAAAAGCTATCATTTTGACAAAGCTGAAGAAAGCACCACCTCTTAATCAATTGATGCTCTGAGAAAATAAAAAAAAACCCTAAAGGGACCGGAATGCATGAAAGTCTCTTTTTCGCTCCTTCTCACTGAATTGCACTATTAGATCTTAGTTGCACCAGAAAATCTCAGCAGAATTGATTTTTAATTAGCCAAACTAGTGACTGATCACTCCAAAGACTGTTCTGTTCAAAGCTGAAAATTAGAATTCATTGTCAATTGTATTAATTAAAATACCTAATTCTGAAAAGAACTTCTAGTCATTTATCAAGAATGTCTGAAAATAAAAAGCATTATACTCTCCAAATGGTTATGCATTGTGTTTTTACAGTTATTTTCATACTAAGACCACTTGGAATTTTTTTTATTTTTCTATATTTACAAACCAACCATAACCTGTTCTATGTAAGATTCTACAGAAAATGAATCAGAAGCATCTACAAAAACGTCTCCTGCTGAACTGAATCACAGATATTTTATTGTATTGAAGATTGACTGTCCGAGTTCATAACCAGCCTTGTAGTACCCCTTAAACGCAAACCGGCTCTTGGAAAAAAACAAAAACGGGTCTTTGAGTACATAAGGTAAACCTGCTCAGCAGTATAGTGCCCAGACCTGTTTAATGTTCTTTTAACCATCTTATAAAATCTAGCTGGTGTCATCCTGACAATTTTGCCTCTTTGTCAAGTATTCATTTCCTGTGTCATAATCAACAATAATAATTGAGATGAGAATAAAATGAGTTTGATGAAACAAAGTGTTTCCAAGGATGGTGTTAGAGTCTTATTCTATAGAAATAACAAAGAACCAGTTTGGTTTGGTTTAGTTTAGTTGAAATTGGCTGTTCAGTGATTGGCAGGTCAGACAATTTTATTGTCTATTAATTAAAGCGCATCAAAATTGAAAACCTTAACTATCTTTCCTGTCTGTCAATACATCAAGAAACAGCATGTTTTATGATGCACTGTGTTTTGAGTATGGGGAAAAACAGATAAAGGTAAATACATGCTTTCAAGAGTACATTTTAATGTTTGTCCTTTTTGTTTGGGTTAGTAGATCTTTTTTTCCGGTTTACTTCCCTCTGTGTTGATTCCGTGTTTATTTGTCACTTTGCCTCAGTTTCTCTGATTTGTTTCTTCTCCAGCTGCATTATATTGATCTGATTAGTCAAACGTGCTTCTCGTGACAGTCAGTAGCTCTCCTGTTGCTTTGGTACTCCCAGAGGGTCTGATCTCATTTTTCCTGTAAGTTCCTCCTTCAAATAAATGTATCGCCACCAACACGAGCCTGCCGATGTCTGTGTCTGGGTCCCACTCCTCCAAGAAATGTGACAACGAAAGACATATCTTGTGTTACTGTGGTGCTAATCAGAATGTTTGTCAATGCTGATGTGTAAAGCTCTTTCCACGTCTGATTTGAATTTGGGAGGGAACATTAGACATCCAAACAGCGCCTAAAAACATCCACTGCTCCCTCTGACTATGGAGGAATTGATGGACAACTCAATAACATCCAATAAGCTTTTCACCAAGTTGGTCAGAACCATGCAGTACAAAAAGACAAAACCAGAACATTTCTAGGTTTATCTCTGGCATCAGCCATGTCAGTCTCTGTCCACCTCCTTCTCCACCCACACTTGTTTTCCAGAGTAAGAAAAAAGCCATTTTTATCTGCGACAGTTTCACTGTGCCCAAGCCTCCAACAGAATTGATTTTTAATCAGCCAAACTAGTGACTGATCACTCCAAAGATTGTTCTGTTCAAAGCAACAGTAGAAACACTGACAACATAATTAATTTTATGTTTTTGGCCTGCACCTTCAGATCCAACCTTTTATAATCAGGATCCGTTGATCCAGCTGTATTAACCATAACAGCAGGCTATTGGAAGCTTTTTCTTGTTTAGTTTTGGTCTTACTGTAGCCACTAGAACAGTATTTCTCTCTCAAGATGACCATTTTGATCTCTGAGACAAAAAAAGTTTACTTTCAAAGCTGAAAATTATTTTGAGGAGCCATTTTATTTCTGTGAGGGCCTTGAGGAGTTTTGACTTTATATTTAATTGTTGAAAAGTTGTCAGGCTGATCCACATTTGACACTACAAGCCTGGAATTTTATTCTTTATTTTCAAAGTTTTTCTTAGTGCAAAAAAGATACTTAAACATTACATGTAACCCAAGGGGTGTGCTATTGATGTACATCAGTATTTATACAAAAATGGAAACACAACACAGTCACCATTTACATCTGATTTAAATAAAATCTTCCCTTATAGTTCCCTTATAGTTTGCCTTGTTGTCATCTGATATTAAATGTTATTCTCTCTAGTTTGAAGATATCAAATATGATATCAAACCACTCGTTTAGCGTTGGTGTTTGGGGACTGAGACATTTCCTAGTAATGGCTTCCCTGGCTGCCACACTCAAAAATTTGAAACAAATATTTAATTTTATTATTTCACATTAGCCCCAAGTAGTAAACCTAGATAAATTGATTTTAGCTAAAAGAGTATATACATGTGAAACACCTTTTTTAAAATTTTATGGACTTCACTCCAAAATGGTACAATCAAAGTGCATGTCCAAAATATATGGTAATGGTTTGCTTCTTGTCCTCTGCAGGTTGCCTCCAACAGGTTGCTGATTTAGTAAAATGTTTTCCTTGGATTGGAGTTTTGAAAAACCTGACCACGTTCTTCCAGCAGAATTAGAGTAGGATGTTTTCCACTGTACCTCACAGATTGATGTCCATTCCAGTTCAGATATTGTTAAATTGCCCTCTTTTTCCCACTTTTGTTTCACATGGCACCATGTTCCTTTTGATTGGCAGAGACCTTTGTAGAGTCTTGAAAGCAACCTGAAGGACATTGCTCTACATAGTTCTGATGTGTGGTCACACGCCTGCTGCTATGAAGACTGAATGCAGACATAAAGCTTTGGTTTGGTCCATTTTATTGCCTCCATTTTCGATGTAGGTGAAAAACAAAACAGTGTTCCCAAAATACTAGATTTTAGTAATTCTGGGATATACTCATATTTTCTTCTGTTTTGGTGGTCCTTATTAAAGTTGCACTGCAGAGCGTAGAATTCTGCATGTTTACTGTTTACGTAAAACGGCACTGGATTATTTCAGTATGCGTCCATACCAAACCAAAAGGGCTGTGCCAAAAATATTCAATACAAATACTCATACTGTTGCAATCTTCAAGTCATCAATGATAGAGAAGTTTCTTAGTAAGTTTAGCAATGAGCATCAGAGAACTCCAAAATTCAATCCTTTAGACCAATTAAAAATATTGGCGGTGCATTGGGTTCTTGTCTAGTTTGGGCTTCCTATAAATGTTAACAAGAATACATTTCGTCTTCTAGAGCAGTGGTTAGGATTAACAAAATAACTTCTTTTTGTTATATTCCAAAAAATTTAGCAAGAGAATATCTTAAAGATGATGATAAAGAAATTAGAATTTAAGAATTTAAAGTTTCTTAAAATTATGAGGTTTGCATACATTTCCTTCACATTTGGTAGGATTGCCTTCAAACTGTTTGATTTGGGTCTGACATTTTTGGTATCCTTTCACAAGCTTCTCACAACAGTTAGTTGGAATTTTAGCCAATTTCCTCTGACAGAACTTGTGTAACGTTTGTAGGCAACTTTGCTGACACTCACCTTTTTAGCTCGGTCTAGAGACTTTCTAGGGGCTAAATCAGTTCTTTTTGATGGCCACTCCAAAACATTGTTTTTGATGCCCTTTAACCAATTTTATATCTAATTTAGTACCAAGCTTAAGGTCCTTGTCCATTTGAAAGACCCATGTATGTCCTATCTTTAACGTCCTGGCTCATTTTTTGAAATGCTGCTTCAATTATTCCACATAATGCACATAATATTATTTCTAAATGCTGCAGCAAGAGTTCTGATGAAAATTAAAAAGAGAGATCATATTTCTCCTATTTTAGCTTCCCTTCATTGGCTCCCTGTTAAATCCAGAATAGAATTTAAAATTCTCCTCCTCACATATAAAGCCCTTAATGATTTAGCTCCATCATACATCAGAGATCTGATTGTTCCATATGTTCCTAACAGAGCACTTTGTCTCAGACTGCAGGTTTACTGGTGGTTCCTAGAGTCTCTAGAAGTAGAATGGGAGGCAGATCCTTTAGTTATCAGACTCCTCTCCTGTTGAACCAGCTCCCGGTTTTGGTCCGCGAGGCAGACACCCAGTCTACTTTTAAGGCTAGGCTTAAAACTTTCCTTTTTGATAAAACTTATAGTTAGAGTGGCTTAGGTTATCCTGAGCTATCTTCCTTATTTTTTTACCTCCGTCTTCTTCCCTCCCTGTTGGATGGAGTAAGGGCAGTCGGTTTTTAGCCTAACTGGCCCATTTTTAGGGGGAGGTGCAACACACCTCCATTTCTGCTACCTGTATCCCCCCTCTCTTTTCCAATGGGTTATGGTCAATCTGACAGAGAGAGGAAACCCCAATCGTTGTGGTTTTTAGTATAACAATGACCATCAGGGGCTCTAGATGGCAAACTGTCTACTTTTAAGGCTAGGCAAAAACTTTCCTTTTGATAAAGCTTATAGTTAGAGTGGCTTAAGTTTCTCCTGAGCTATCTCTATAGTTATGCTGCTATAGGCTTAGGGGGCTGGGGAAAAAATGACCACTTTCACCCTCTTCGCTACATTCTCACCTGCTCTACATTTTTGCATTATTTGCTGTTTTTTTTTTTAACTTTGTTTCTCTCTCTTTTCTTTTCCCCTAGAAGCTACACCTGGCCTGACTCTGTGTCTACCGGGACACCTTTCTAGAGAGGGCATCGTCCAATTTCTGCTGACAAAAACCTAATGCTCACCTTCTACAGATGATCCACTTGGCCCTGTCTTTTTTTTTTTTTTTTTCAGTGTTTAACCCTTTCTCCCCCAACGGGTTTATGACTGAGCTTTTACTGTAACTAATTACATGTTTCCCTTTTTTCAGACTCTAACCCTTTAAAAAACTGGCTCAAAGTTTATTTTTTTTTTTTCAGATGAACGACTAAAGGGCTACATCCACTAACATTTATTTTCCCTTCCCATAGAAAGTACTCCTGGATCAGTACTTCTGTGTTCTTTTTTGTCTCCCTGCTCTGGTTCTCTCAAACTCCCATGGGTCGGGGCAGATGGCCGCTCACACTGAGCCGGGTTCTGCTGGGGGGTTTCTTCCTGTTAAAAGGGGTTTTTTTCCTCTCCACTGTCGCTAAATGCATCCTAGAGGGATTGTTGCAAAGTCAACGCCAGTGACTGTCCACTGTCTCTACATGCTCATCCAGGAGGAGTGACTGTCTCTGACTCGATGCAATCTGCTGGGTTTCCTTAGATAGAAAAACTTTTTATCCAATTTGAATAAATAACTGAATCTGACTCCACTGTTCAATTTTAGGACTAATTGGAATGTATGTACCTGAATTTTGTGAAGTGCCTTGAGACAACATGTGTTGTGATTTGGCGCTATATAAATAAACTGAATTGAATTGAATTGAATGTCTTCATGATGTCATCTTTTTGGAAATTGCACAAGTCTATCCTGCAAGTAAAACAATCACACAACGTGATGCTACCACCTCTGTACTTCCTAGTTTAAATACAATTTTCAGGCTTACTTTTTCCTCCAATGTAATGATGATCATTATTTTCAAACACAAAAATGTTTGTTTCAACTGACCCCATGACATATCTCCAAAGGACCTTCGTCCCTGAGTGCATTTGCAATCTGTAATCCGGCTGTTGATATTGAAGTTATGGCTTCCTCCTTTCTGAATGACCATTTAACCCTTGTTGGTACATAATTGTGTTCACTGTGGATAATCCAAATCTACTACCATCTTCACACATTTCGCATTAAGTCGTGCTCATATTTGGAACACAGAACCTGTCTCCTTCATGAGCAGTATGAGGGCTGGACATTCTTATAATATTTATGGTTGTAAATAATGGTTTAAACAGATTAATGTGATGCCTTCAGGGATCTAAATATTGTACCCAAGGATGAATCATACTTCTGGAGGCCTACAATTGCCTTCCTGATAGCTTTAAGATCTAACTGAATGCACATTCAGCAGATCATCTTATGGCCAAAAAAACCTGATTTTTAGCAGTTTGTAATGCAGGTTCTCATCTCTCTTGACCGAGAGGACGGAAACGCTCACAAAAAGACATTCTTCAAGTATGTGTGTCTGGGCTGAGATAAGACTCCTGGTGCTCCTCTGCAGCTTCGGCTTCATGATGGTATTTTCACTATGTATTCAAAGTTAACCTGGGTTCTATTGGTCGAGTTTTAAGACAGCCATTGAGTTAGGCTTTCTTTTTCTTGAAATTTTTTTGGATAATACAACAGTCTCGTGCTTTGTGCACTGTTTATTTTGCTGCGTGCTGTTTCTTTTTCATGTTTCTTATTTCCAATGTGCAGTTTAATTCCATTGTCCAAACCATGAGGCAACCAGCTTGTTAACCAACCGAAAACCTAGCTTTCTGGCTTGCTAGGCTAGCCTGCTTGTGGGTTGCTTCCTAGCTGGACGCTACTGGGGAAAGACCCACTCACATTTATATCCATTAATACCCATTGGTGCATCTTATATTCTCATTTGATCCATAACCCATTTATCCATAAATTTCTGAATTGACTGACATAAACATTTTATGCTGAAGTGTTATTTCTGGTACTAATATTCATCATGGTTTCTTACATTCTCATTTGATCCAAAGCTTTGGTTATTCTACATTTTCCTGTTGTCCATTACTCATCAACTGATTAATCGTCCATTTTACTCTAATTATTATTTGTGTTATTATTTTTCCTTTGCTCAGTAGTTTAGTGAGTGTTACTAGTTTTATGCAGAGAATTCCATTAACAGGCATATTTTACTGTAAGGCTGTAATGTTTTAGTTAATAAATTCACACTTATAAAGTGAAGTGTAAATAACACAACAGTGCAAATCATTAATGCACCATGTGATGGCTTTAGCATCAGCTGTCACTGCTCATTAACCTCTTAAGCCTCAACGGTTTTTTGTGAAATTTGTGTTTGAAATAACATGCCCATATCTAACTGATTTTTGTCTCAGAAATTGTAAACTCTGTCTAAATAATCATTTCTGTGGATACCACACACTTTATGTTTAACTAAGGGAACCTACAGTAATGAAAGTAGAAAAAAATAATAGTTGAATTCTTCTTAATACCCCCTACTGGGGGAATATTCAGATTCTCCCTGACCTAATCTATTTTTTTGTGTAAGTAATAGTTTATTTAACTTGATTTTACAGTTAATCTCTCTGTCCAATCCAAACATTTGCTGCACACCAGTATCCAGATTCTGTTTTTTATGTAAGATCACAATTTGAATCCTGATTTAACTTTACAGTTAATCTTACTATCTAAGCTAAGATTTTGATGCGTAGATATCAAATCAGGCACTGTGTTTATTTAGTGTAGTACATTATTTATGGTCAGATTTAACTCCTAGTTAAATCTAATATTACCCTGAGGAAGGTTGGAAGTTGAACTGTCAACCTGTGCACCTCTTTTTATACACACACACAAATGTTTGCAATATATGCATAATCAAATATTAATATATAGCTGGACATACATTTGTTGGATGTGCATTGTTGTTGCTTAAATGATGGGGTCCTTTGTGTACTCAGCAGACAATGAGAAGCAATAGGTTGTTGCTGGTCTCATCTGCTTGTCTCCAGATGAGTGAACTGATTTAAATAGTTTTAACCTTGCTACTTGTGATTAAAAGATTCAAGATTTACTTGACTTAATTGAAAATCTGGCTAAAGGCGCTCGGATTAAATTGGTTCTTTGTCAGCTTATCTTGTATTAGCAGAAATCACAACTGGAAGCAAAACAATATTCTCAGTTGCAGTCTGACCACCATCCTCAAATTAGAGAATGCAAAACCTTGAGCTCTAAAATGCTAAAATGATGATGGAGACAGTTGAAGCAAAGTTACAGGATCTGAAGGCAGGAAAGATCAGGAAGGCTGCACTTTAAAAGGGGGATTAAGCCCCCACCTCTCATGTAAAATTTTTACGTAATCACTCTCAGCAGCAGCCTCAGTCACACCAGGAGACACAGTCACAGAACATTTATGCAGTTTCTAACACAGAACCTAGAGCAGAGCAAATTTCTCCAAAATTTAGGACACAGACTCCAAATTTGGAATTTAACCAGTGTACTTCTCCAGACCCTAAGAGAAGTGTTGGAAATCAGGAGTGCCTGAGCCAGACTGAGCATGGGCAAGCGGTCTAAATGGGGGAATAGAGCAGCCTCCCAACCAGACTCGCACCACTCCTCCTTCAGACACTATGTCACCCCCTAAGGGTGAACACACATTGAAAAGCTCTGAGTCCCTTGATCAGGACATAGATGTTTTTGACCATGATAATCATGAGTTAAACATTTTTGATTATCGGAAGGAGACTGCACATTGTCTTTTTTACTTGCACTTTTCTTCTTCTTGTGAGAAACTGAAGCGTATGTGGGAAACCACTGCTAAAAGTGTTCATGTGTTCAAAAAACGTTTCCCCCATAGATTATTGACAGTAATTCAGCTCTTTGTCAGGCTCTAAGAGAAGAACACTCTGTATACAGAGATGAAGCCATAGCCACCCTTGATGCTTTTGCAGTTCTAGGAAAAGAACATAAATCTCCCAGGGAATATTTTCACTGCTTGAGGGTTGCTTATTTTCAGGGATTTTAGGTTCCAGGTCTTGAAGAAGACAACACCTTCAAGTCCTTGTTCCTTTTTAACCTCCATAGGAGTGTGCAGTTAGATGTAACCATGCTTTTCAGGACAGGGACCCTCTCCATGCAGGCAATTCATAGGTATGCTCAGCTTGTGTGGGAAACATATGTCCCTTCAGACAGCGAAGAAGGATGCAGGGTTCGAGTGTTGAACAGGTATAAGAAAAGGTGCAAATTTGGTTCCCCAATGATGCAATAGAACCAGGAGAGTGGAAACTGGTGCCAACAAAAGCCCAAGTCAGCAGATAAAAGAGGCACAAACCTCTGACCCAAAAATGAATTGTTGAACTCTCTGCCTGCCAACAGGAATACAGTGACTCTTTTCACATGGCTGAGGGACTGATTGGGTAGGTCCAAAGACTGGGTACCGCATCACACTGTTCGGACCTAAGCGGGTCTAAAATACCTTAATATTAAATAACTTAAGCATATTAATGCACAACTTAAGATAATTTATTTTGTTATTTCAAACCGTATCCTATCTGTATTTGTGCTTTCAATAAGCTTTAAGTTAGACTTTAAATAGATTTTTAAAAAGGTTTATTCATATATATTGAGAGATTTTTGTTAGTGATTAATGATCCTTTATAGCAGTTTTTTTAATTAAATGTACATATAAGTTTAGTTTTTACTGTTTTATCCTCTTACTACTTATTTGTTATTGTGGTTTTACACATTATTGTTTCCTCATCGTCTTTAACACATTTGGATGTCCTTAGTCCTTCAAACCAACTTCTCCTTTGTTAATTGGTACATTTTGTCCACATTTCTGTTCAGCATTGTCTATCTAGTGTGCTATAAAAATGCCCGATTAATAAATTCTTGTTGATTATATCCCTTAGTTCCCATTTAGGCAGCCAGTTGTAGCTGGGCATGTTTCTTTTTTAAGGTTACCAGACACAACACCTGAACAGAAAATGAAAGAACACAACATCCAAAGCTTTCTAAGTCAAGCTGCTCTAGAGTTGTCTCATTTTTTTCTGGGAAAAACTGAAGAATTTTACCTGATTTTGTTCATTATGGCAGTTTTTTGTCCTGAAACCTTTTTATATGAATACTATCTATTTGAAAGAGGTAATTTGGATCCTGATTCTGTTTAAAAATAGGCAGCAGGGTACCGCATCCAAAATCTGTGTCCGTGTCATTGCCATAGACAATCAGAAAGCCATAATTGTCTAACGTGTTTCTAATGCCTCTAATGATCTCCGCTCATTTGCATGCCTTTCTGCGCCTGATACGCCAAGCAATTATCATTCATAACCCGCCATGGAAATTAATGCGCAGTAACTAATCTGCACCTATGATGTGTAAAATTCTTGCACAATATTTGCTTCAAAACCCAGAAAAACCACAACACGCAGACATGACTGATGGTGTTCCTGTTTTTGTCTGGTGCACCCCTGTTTGAAAGAATAAAAATTGTAGCATAATGGTTTTTTTTATAAGCTTAAAATGTCCCAGCTGCTTTTTTTAGATGGAAGGGAGAAAAAAAAAAGCCTGTCTCTTCCAAAAACAGCATCTGCTGTGGGAAATTTTCTTTTTTTATACAGGCCGACACCCATTGAGCCACATGTGCTGTCTCATAGTCTCAGTTTTGAGACTCAGCTCCGCAAACAACAACTCATAAAAATAAATAAAACATCATGGATTTATCTTTTTGGGGTGTTTGTTTCTTGCTGCTGGAAACAAAACCATTGAAAGCTCCTGCAGTCCCCAGTATGGACCAAATTTATCTTTGCTCTTTTCTCTGGAAAGTGTTTTGAAGTGTGGACAATAAACACAGCAGCAAATGTTACACTACATGAAAAAATGAACTAATTTGCATAATTTACTGAAAAGGGGGCGAGGGGGGTGGACTACAGCTGCCATATATCTGGGAACATAAAAATACAGCTTCAATTTATTCAAAGCACACCTGAGAGCACATTTTATACTCTCTGTTGATTTTACTGCAGCAGCATGGCACTAATAATTTTGAAGACTTTGTAGCCATCTTCAAAGACAACACAAAATAAAGGTAAAACAGAAAACATAAGATCTGATTTTCTTAACGCCAAGATAGAAATGGAAATGTTATCTCTGAGTCACTGCCTGGTAGTGAGGAAACACCTTAGAGTTCAGTCCTGATTGATGGCAAAAATGTAAAACAGAAAATATGCCTATAAAACCCACTTCCCATACATTTTTTTTTTAGAAATGCATTGAATTTAAAAAAGAAGTAAACTAATGCCAATTTTCTAATTTCCTCTCACTTTATTTCTTCATCCTTTTATTCATAGAATTATCTCTTTTCTATTTACTTAATCATTAAAAAAAGGTTTTGATTTTAAAAAAAATTTAAATGTACCCAACTTTAAATTTGGGTACATTTATTCAGTGTGGGACAAAAAAATCAAAAAAACATTTCTAAGAAATGTGCCACTATCTTTTTTGTTTAAGGGTCTAGAAATTAAAGTAATTAATTACTTCCTGTTCCCATGGTGTTCATATACAGCATGTGAGAGGTCAATGTCTCTTCACCATTATTCATAATGGGAAGAGAACATGCTATTTAAGACAGAAAAAAGAAAGGCAGCCTGTAAATAATATTAAAACAAGTTCTTTGCACGTGTCCATTAGTATGGCCAGATTTTGGCATTTTTATTAAATTATTTAATTGTTTTTTTAAATGTGGATTTCAAATGGCCCAAATCCGCATTCAGACAAAGGTGGTACAAAGTCAAAAGATAAAAGGATTTATGATGTGAGATGAGGAGAAAAGTTAAGGAATACAAAGACAAATCCAGAATCCAAAAAAATGTCATCCTACAAGCAAAATCGTCTGTTGAGGTATCCCACACAGTCTGGTTTCCTCTCTGCTTAACAGGCTTCTCATACACTGTATCCTTAAGACTTTTTCCGTGATCTTCATTGTAAAAAAAGGTGTGCAACCATGCTCACACACAAAAGCATGCACACACAGTACACCTCTGACAAAGAATGACAGACCCTGACAAATAGGAGACTTTATGAATAAAATAGTTGCAGAGGTGCAGACACACTGTCAAATCATTCAGACCTACGGACTCTAGGGCATTGTGCTGAATTTCTTTGAAATAGTTCAAAGGTAAATTGTATGAGTCCTTCACACCAAAACATTTTTTCATGTATTGAGCCAGGCCTTCATTTTAGACAGAAATGTCATGTGGACTCAATTTGGTTTAGATATGTGGTGTATTAAGAACATTCTCCAGAAGAATCTGGTAGCTCCTTGAGGATTTTGGGGTCCAGTTGTGTTTCAGTGGTGTTTTGCTGTTTAAAATAGGCAATGTAAAAAGTCATGGTGGTGTTACGGAACAGGCTCTAAAGGCCAATTTAATAATGTTTGATATTTTAAACTACATTTTACATATTACCAATTTATGCTAGCAGGTAGAAAGGTTTTACCATCTAAAAAGTTTTAAATAAAATTTTTAAACAATGAGATCACAATTATTTCTATCATGTATAAAGTAATTGACTTGATTAGATTTGAAGGTAGGTTTGTTCTTGTTTACAGATGTCAAGAAGTGGTCCTCTAATGGGTATTCCTGTTATTTAGAAAACATTGATACCAGATTGGATTCTGAAGTTTGTCTTCTCATCTTAAATTTATTCAGATTAAGTCTTAGTTTTTGTTTATTCCCATGAATTTAGCACTATTTAAGCGATACAAGCACAGGAAAAATGGCTAAAAAGTAATTCCCAGTTGATAATATCCCTACAAAATTTTACCAAAGTGCTCTGCATGAGATTTTCTGTTATTATTCCATCTCTTTATAATTCTTCGAACATCTATGGCTTTGTGTGCTGGACGAAAGGACGGAACAGTCTGTTCTCATCTCAGGGCATCGAATGCTGACACATTCTCTAAAACCTGAGGTGACAGTAAAGGTTGAACATCTAAACGAAATGGTTCATGGAAGAAGGGGGGTAAGGGCTTGAAAAGAAGGGAGCTTTTGTTGGTTCTTAAAGATGTCAGCTAAGGACTCTTTATTACCTCCACTGACTGATGGAAGATTTTAGGCCAATAACATGTAGTATACATGCTACATTTTTAAGCATTTTTCTATTTTACTTAAGCTATTCAATTAAGTCTTGAAGTTTCAGTATTAAACAAAACTATGGATGTGCATCACTTTAGCGTCTTTACTAAAACAGACCCATTATGGAAAGGGTGGTATAACTTTGAGGATTTCAGCACTGCTTTAGTCATGGTTTTTAGACATGAGTTTAAAAGACATCAAATCTAGACTAGACTGTAGAATTTATTTCAGACAATGATTTCAGACAATGACAAATAACAGTAAATAAATAAATAAATTTCATAAATGCTTAAAACAAACAAACAAGCAAATATCCAAATACCATATGAAGAAGTGTTTGGTAACCATTAAATTAAATTAAATTTCCAGTTTCAAACAAATTAAATTAACTTGAACATAAATAGAAACTAGTAAAATAAGCATTTTCCAATAAGTAAACTTGTCAGTATATTTAACCTGAGATCTGACATTGATTATTTATTAATATAAATTATCTGAAAAAGGGTATGAAGAAGTAAAACTTATTTTTCATACCCATTCTCCCTCTAATTGCGCTTAAACTAACCTTAAGTAACCTTCCTGATGAACATCTACGCCTTTGATCCAAAATTCACAAACAAAAAAATAATAAAGGCTGCAGCCACAGAGGACCAAAAGCAGAGAAGAGGGCCCAGGACCCCCCATGCACCCCATGCAGACACACAGCAGAAACACACACACACAAGGTTCTCAAGGTTCTGAAATTGAGATTTTCCCTGTAGTCATAACCCCCCCCACTCTATCAGTGAACAGCTTTTGAATATTTTCTGGTATTTGTTTATTTCTAGCTTTATACATCAGCTGAGCTGTTTGAAATTCTACCAGATCTGGGAGTTTGAGGAGGCAGGACTCTATAAATAGTATGTTAGTATGGTCGTGGAATCCTGCCTTATGAACCATTCTGATGGCCCTTTTTTGTAATGTGCGTAACAGTCGCAGTGAGGTTTTATAGGTGTTGCTCCATATTTCCACACAATAACTCAAGTAAGGTAATATGAGTGAACAATACAGAATATGAAGAGCAGCATGATTTAGAAAATATTTAGCTTTGCTGAGAACAGCAATACTTCAAACTTTAAAAACGCATAAACACAGAACACAAAGCTGATCACGTGTGCAGCCTACTAGCGCTAAGGTAGCAGTTTCACACAGAGAGAGTCAAACAATGCTGGTACCTTAATTCCCCCGTTCATGAATGAATACCGGATACACAAACAGCAATTCATTCCATACTCAACTTTTGCATATGATCGGTGATCTTATGAGACTCTTGGATCCAGTTTGAAGAGTTTAAGTCTTTTTGCCAGCAAAAAGACTTCAGCGCGCTGTGTCTGCTCCTGGTCGATGGTCAACCGGCTTGAAGATATCGGAGCATTGGAAAGTGGGTGCTTTTATACAGCCAGTGGCATCAAGGGAAATCCGCTGATACCCACTTTTCCTAAGTTGTGCCGGAAGTAGGTTAATGCAATTTGTTTTGAAAATTCCAGAAGAGTCCGTACCGGAGTTTAATGTTGAAATCCATGGCTTAGGGTTCCAACATCAGTGTGATCCTGCTGGGTCTAGTGATTTGGGGAAAAAGGCTCAAACTGTACATGGTGTTAATGAACTCTTCAGTAGGTTTATGATTATTTGAGTTAAGTAGATCAATATTAAAGTCCCCACAGATGAAAAAGACCTTCTGAGATGTAGCTGTGTATGTTTGCTCAAACCATCCTCTATATATTTCCATATTGGAACTGGGAGCTCCGTAAACACAACTGACAATGACATTTTTTGACTTTTCCATATACAGGGGTTAGACAATGAAACTGAAACACTTGGTTTTAGACCACCATCATTTAGCAGTATGGTGTAGGCCCTCCTTTTGCGGCCAATACAGCGTCAATTTGTCTTGGGAATGACATATACAAGTCCTGCACAGTGGTCAGAGGGATTTTAAGCCATTCTTCTTGCAGGATAGTGGCCAGGTCACTACGTGATACTGGTGGAGGAAAACGTTTCCTGACTCGCTCCTCCAAAACACCCCAAAGTGGCTCAATGATATTTAGATCTAGTGACTGTGCAGGCCATGGGAGATGTTCAACTTCACTTTCATGTTCATCAAACCAATCTTTCACGAGTCTTGCTGTGTGTATTGGTGCATTGTCATCCTGACACACGGCACCGCCTTCAGGATACAATGTTTGAACCATTGGATGCACGTGGTCTTCAAGAATGGTTCGGTAGTCCTTGGCATTGATGCGCCCATCTAGCACAAGTATTGGGGGCCATGGGAATGCCATGATATGGCAGCCCAAACCATCACTGATCCACCCCCATGCTTCACTCTGGGCATGCAACAGTCTGGGTGGTACGCTTCTTTGGAGCTTCTCCACACCGTAACTCTCCCGGATTCGGGGAAAACAGTAAAGGTGGACTCATCAGAGAACAATACATGTTTCACATTGTCCACAGCCCAAGATTTGCGCTCCTTGCACCATTGAAGCCGATGTTTGGCATTGGCATGAGTGACCAAAGGTTTGGCTATAGCAGCCCGGCCGTGTATATTGACCCTGTGGAGCTCCCGATGGACAGTTCTGGTGGAAACAGGAGAGTTGAGGTGCACATTTAATTGTGCTGTGATTTGGAAAGCCGTGGTTTTATGTTTTTAGGATACAAATCGGGTTAGCACCCGAACATCCCTTTCAGACAACTTCCTCTTGCGTCCACAGTTAATCCTGTTGGATGTGGTTCGTCCTTCTTGGTGGTATGCTGACATTACCCTGGATACCGTGGCTCTTGATACATCACAAAGACTTGCTGTCTTGGTCACAGATGCGCCAGCAAGATGTGCACCAACAATTTGTCCTGTTTTGAACTCTGGTATGTCACCCATAATGTTGTGTGCATTTCAATATTTTGAGCAAAACTGTGCTCTTACCCTGCTAATTGAACCTTCACACTCTGCTCTTACTGGTGCAATGTGCAATCAATGAAGACTGGCTACCAGGCTGGTCCAATTTAGCCATGAAACCTCCCACACTAAAATGACAGTTGTTTCAGTTTCATTGTCCAACCCCTGTATATTTCAACGGTTATACACTCAAATACATCTTTAGTCATCTGGTCATGTTTTCTACTATTTTATACTTTAAGTTTTTATCAACATACACAGCTACTCCTCCTCCAGGTTTCCCTTCTCTGCTGATATAATTTAACTCATAACCTTCCAGCTCAAAGTCAGCCCCCTTCTCATGACTGATCCAGGTTTCAGAGATGGCTATGATGCTGAATGGCTGTTTAAACTGGCTCAGACAGTCTTTGATGTTGCTAAAGTTTGCATATAAACTTCTGCTATTGAAATGTATGGTTGAAAGCTTATTATCTACTTGAACTTCCATGTTGTATTGATCGGTTGTGTAGTAGCAGCAGTTATCAACCATACCTTTAAAGAAGTTGTTATCTGGATCCACATCCTCTTCCATGTCCTGACTTTTTTTAATCCGTATAGCTGAATGTCTTCAGCTTCAGGTTATCGGCACTAACAGTTGTAGGTGTTAGTGTTGTATTCATAAGTGAAGAAGGAGTTCCTGTAACTTAACTGTAACTGTGACATGGTGAAGTGAGTCATGCGTGATATTACCTGTGCTCAAACGATCCTCAGATAGTTCAGTCATATTTATCCAACTCCGTGATGTCCCTAACAACCAAAACCTTTGCCTCCTCCGGTGTTTCTCAGGAACCGGGCCTTCCTTGCGATGTCAGCGTTTTTCTTGGTCAGGTGCTCGTTAATGAACCCATCTGACCCCTTCAGCAACCTGCCCTGTTTCAGCAGAGCAGATTTGTGTTTCCAGTTGCTGAACCTCATGATGATTGCCGGTCTGTCATTGTTACCTTGTCTCGGGAGAGGGTGGCACGCTTCCACGGAGTCACAGTCCAGCTTTATCCCCTTGGACAAGAGGAAAGAGGCCACCTGTTCCTCCGTGGACTCCGTCACGCCGGGTGACGGCTCACCAGCCGGACAGGGCCCTGCCACCGCGTCGGCGTAAGAGTGGGGCCTGACACACAGTCCGGTGATGATCACATCGTTCATCCTGGTGTACTGTTCCAAATCTGCCACGCGATTCTCCAGAATGGCGATCCGCTTATCCTTTTCTTCATTAAGAAGTCGCAAAGCTTTCACCTCTTCAACCAAGTCCAGGATGTACTTTTGCTGGAGTCGGATGGCCGAGGTTTCTCCAGAAAGAAAATCCAACGCTTTCCTTATCTCCTCAAAATCCTCCAAGGCTGGCCATCTCTGTCTTAAACAGAGATCAACTGGCTTGGTGTTTTGTTTGAGTAATGGCAAAAATGGATTTGGGGGAAGACCCAGTGAGGCTTTGTGTGCAGGATCCTTACTAGAGTCTATGTGATCTACAAGGAGATGAGCCAGATGGTAAAGATCTCAATTTATTGGTCAATTATGATCACTTGTTATGGATCATAACAAAAAGAATGAAATCCAGGATACAAGCATCTGAGAGTTCAGAACTGACTGACAAAGATTGAACATCTGATTTTTTTTCACTTAGTATATAGTTGCTGACATTGTGCTTATAACATTCATGTAACAAAAAAACAGAATGCAGAGAGCAGAAAAAGATGGCAGTCATGAAGTGCATAAATATACATAAATATACTAGGCCTAAAAATATTCTTACCCCAAGCAGCTTTAGATTTAAAATTATTTTCATTCCACGTGGCAGCTTGTTTTAAATAAGAAATAAGACAGGCATTTCTCAAAAGATTATCTAAAAGGAGTAACAATTGTGAAAAAAATACATGATTCTGTTTTTATTTACATTTTATTAAAAAATGGCATGTTGAAAACGTATACCCTTCGTAATAGCAAATGAAAAAATCTTAACTGGCCTTAAAGCAATGTAATCTTATAAGTGCCGACCAGCATTTTGCAGCTTTCTGCTTAATAAACTTACATAACTTTGCACAACTAACAAACCAACCACATTTCTTCAGTCTCTTATTTGACCTACCTAGTCCAACATTATTTTTGACAGAACTCTTATTCATGCAACCAGCTACTTTTGTAAGAACCATTTTGGAATGAAAGAACAAATCCTCTCTGTGGCTGTACGTGGCAGTTATAATAGTGTGATTAGGATGTGGATTAGTATGGACACAGTGAACAATCCAGCATTGTAAAGAGCTTTTATCGTTCGGGCTCTGGTTTGGCTGTTCTATGTTTTGCTGACACATTGCTCTCTATAATTGTGCTCATAAGCGCTGGTGTTACTACAGGCTGATTTTGGCAGCAGGGATTGGAAGAATGCTCTGGAAGAATACTCAAGAGAATTTTCCACCAAGAGATGCCTCAATGCATAAGTGATAATGCAGGAACCTCCACTTTGTAAGGTGCAACTACATTCTTCGTTTTAGCTAATTGCACAAGGTAGATCTCTGTTATAAGCACAGACCACATCCTCTGTTCTGCTGCTGGTTAAATTTCATGAATCAAGCCTTAAACCTGAAGAGGGGCTGGATATTTTACACATGATAACCAGCCATTGTTAATTGATCTAAAAGGTACAATTAATCACTTTAGATTCTCAATCCTTTGTTAAAACTCAGATGCTTTAACTGTGAAGAAAGGAGACAAAAGGTGATTTATGTGGCTCTAAAACAATCAGCTTGCAGAAAGTGTGCTTTTCTTTTTCTCTCAATCTTTCTAAAGAAAGCCAGCATGTTCAGTCAGAACACAGCAGCAGGGACTCAAATCTATTTTCACAGAAGAAAGAAATCCGAAAGCTGAGGTTCCATGTTTATTTTTGTTGCCGGCTCTTAGATTGATTGTTTGAATTCCATCATTAAAAATGCATTTCACTCACGAACAATGCAAAACAAATGTTGACATCTCGTTCTACTTCAGGATGGGCCTCTGCTTCACTGACAGGCCAGAAATGGATTTTCTGACAATTAAATTTTTAGTGGAGATCGGGGGTAGGGGGTAGACACTCGCCGCTCTCTCACGTAGTTGTCCACACTGGCAATCGGGCTTTATTGCTTTGATGATTTTTCTGGCTGTAAGCTGTTCCCCGCCAGGCGTGAAGGTCACCAGCCTTTTCTCCACATCAAAGAACTGACAGTGTTTCAGGTTGTCTGTCTCGCTGGATGATTGGCACAGAAGGTCCTCCACCAGGGGACTCTGGTTCATTCAACCCCATCAGAGTGGGATCTACCAGGTAGGAAGCTGACAGCAATGCAGGTGGAGGCCCCCTCGTGTCCTGAGTTGTTGATTACCTGACTCCTTGTCCATTGTATGTTCAGAGCTGTGTGTTGAAGCTGACACATTACCTTCCACATCACAAGCTTCACTGTATAACGATCTGCCTGCTTAAGATGTTTCTACTGCTGTAGTTGGACATAGGCTCTGTCCATACTAACACTTAAATCCTGCATAAAGGGGATTTTGGTAGGTAGATACAAGCAATTCTCAGTTGCTAAATAGTGGCAAATCTGAGTTTGCACATGCTTCTAATTCTGAAGAGATAAGAGGAACCTGTGCCGCAGCAGTCTTTACAAAAAACTCAGAGATTTCTACCAGTAAAGTGTGCCTCACATTTTTGACTGGATTGGTACCAGATACAGACGGTAAGTGAACACTCAGAAATCAAGCGCTTATCTTTTAATTTATCATGGGCAAAATAAAACGGTATGCATCTGTGCCTAAGTGTTTTCTATTCCCACATAATTACATAAGGCAGTAAATTTGTAGTATATCAAAAAACACAAATGATATTTTTGCAATCTGAGACATTTTGAACTACAATAAAAAAAA
>JAHHUM010002072.1:458493-532262 GCA_036173005.1 Crenichthys baileyi | reverse complement strand
TTTTTTTTTAATTTTTTTGGCTTTTCTGTTCCCGGAGTCTGACGCCATCTCTTCCTAGCCGGTCAGAGACGTTTTCCACAGATGGACTGCTTCTCGTGACTGGACTTGAAAATCTGAAGGACAGGACATCTTTATCAAACTGTCTCCTGGTTATGATTTAAACCGGGATCAAAGTGCTCAGGTCTTAACGGGGAACATGTTTGGAGACCTTGTGAAGGACGGGTATTTTTGGAATCTTGACGGGCTTAGATGTTAATATTTCTTCTCATATTCTGATTAATATTAGGGTTTCCTCTGTTAATCACACTCTTCTTGCACATTATTATTATTATTATTATTGCTGAGATTACCATGGTTACGTTTGTAAACATTGTAAATATGTTTCCTCCCTCAGAGACGTGACTGTAAATCAGGACTCTCTTCAACGCACTTTGATCGATGTTCTCTCTGTAAATAAGATTGTATACACCGACTTGAATCCATTTTGGTTTTTTTGCTATGGCTGGGTACCTCACCAGAGTTCAGAAGTATTTAAGAAAAACGGAGGAAAAAACTGAATTTGGTAAAAATGACTATTTTGTATGTTTGTGTGCTGTTGCTGTGAACTTTTTATAGCCTTGTACAGTGAAGGAGAACACTATGAAGAGCTCTGTATCTGTGAAGGATCTGATTCGCAAAGTAATTTTGAATTAAACCTAAATCAGTGTTAAAAGTGACATGACTTCTCATTTCTACAGGTCGGGAGGGTTTTTATTTATTTTCAAATATGTAGATTAATTTAAGAGTCAAAGGAGTCAAATATCCAAGCAGCAGTCATGAGGGCTAAAGAACAAGTGTTTGATACACTGATTTTGCAGGTTTTCCCACTTGCAAAACATGTAGAAGTCTTTAATTTCTATTATAGGTACTCCTTCAACTGTGAGTGACAAAATCTAAAACAAAAATCCAGAAAATCACATTGTGATTTTTTTATTTTTATAAGTAATTAACATTGTATTGCACGACATCAGTATTTGATGAATCAGAAAAACCAAACTTAATATTTGGTACAGAAACCTTTGTTTGCAATTACAAATATCAGATGTTTTCTGTAGTTCTTGACGAGGTTTGCCCCCACTGCAGCAGCAGGGATTCTGGACCACTCCTCCATACAGATCTTCTCCAGAGCCTTCAGGTTTTGGGGCTGTCTCCGGGCTATACTGCCTTTCAAGCTCCCTTCAAAGATTTTTCGATTGGGTTCAGGTCTGGGATTGGCTAGGCCACTCCAGGACCTAGAGATGCTTCTCCTTCGTTGCCCTGGCTGTGTGCTTCGGGTCGTTGTCATGCTGGAAGACCCAGCCACGACCCATCTTCAATGGCCTTCTTGAGGGAAATGGTTGTTGGCTAAGATCTCTTGATACATGGCCCCATATGGTGCAGTCGTCCTGTCCCATTTGCAGAAAAGCATCCCCATAGAATGATGCTTCCACCTCCATGCTTCACGCTGGGGATGGTGTTCTTGGGCTTGTTCTCATCCTTCTTTTTCCACCGAACAGGGCGAGTGGAGTTTAGACCAAAAAGCTCTATTTTTGTCTCATCAGACCACATGACATTTTCCCATTCCTTCTCTGGATCATCCAGATGGTCATTGGCAAACTTCAGACGAGCCTGGACATGCGCTGGCTTAAGCAGGGGGACCTTGCTTGTGCTGCAGGATTTTAACTTTTGGTGGAGTAGTGTGTTACTGATGGTCGTCTTTGAGACTGTGGTCCCAGCTCTCTTCAGGTCACTGACTAGGTCCTTCCCTGTAGTTCTGGGCTGATCCCTCCCCGATCATTGATGCACCACGAGGTGAGATCTTGCATAGAGCCCCAGACCGAGGGAGATTGATCGTCATCTTGAACTTCTTCTGTATTCTTATAATTGCTCCAACAGTTGTTGCTTTACCAAGCTGCTTGCCGAGTTTCCTGTAGTCCATCCCAGCCTTGTGCAGGGCTACCATTTTATCCCTGATGCCCTGTTGTAGAAAAATTTGTTTTTACCAAGACAGACCGATGATTGTCACTCAGAATCAGCTTTATTAGAATCTTGCAAGAGAGAAGGATTTTTTACAGCATTGGAGATGCGCTCAGTAGTGCTGCCAAATCGTTCTGACTAGACAAAGCAAAGGTTCTCCTTATGAGCTACAACAGTTTTCAAGGTGACTCTCATGAGACCCAGAGAGATGAGGTCCCAGACATAATCTTAACAGTGTGGCAGACATATTATCTCACACAGGTGCAAGGAGAAGGCGGAGAAACCATTACTCTAAGAATATAGAGAAAGAATGGAACAAAACTGAGGGGGTTTTAATACTTTTTAGTTCCTGGGAGATATCAAGGAGCAAATCAAGCAAGGCACTAAAATTTCCATAACAATCCACACTCTTCGATTATAATGAAACTAGTTTTATATATTATCAAAAAACCCCCTGAAGAAAACAAAAAAAATTTTACTGAATGACAATGAGGAAAAGTTAAAAAAAATGTTATAAAAGTGAAGTTTAAAAAAAAAAATTTAACAATAAAAATAGTAAAAAAAATTTGAATAAAATGTGTGAAATTGGTAGGAAGAAATGAGAAAATAAAAAACTGATTACTAAAAATCACAAATTAAAACTTCCATCTGTCAGATGGAAAACGTGTATAAAACACCTATCAACTAACTCTGTAGGAGGAAATTAATGTAATCAACATTTTAAGGAATGACCAGATAAACTGAATACACAAAGAATAGAATGAATTACAAACCTCAAAAATCAATTAAGAAAAACAAAAAGATAAAAAGAAATATTGATTCAAACCCATTGACCACAGGATTGGCTAACTTATACTCATCATTCACATGTGGGAGAGCAGGAGTAGTGAAAAGTTGTGGTCTGGCTGAAGAACAGTAATACACTCTGTCATGTTATTGCTTTTAGCGTAAATGTTATTCATTCTAACCAGGTGTTTCTGTCAGAAAAACCCAATTTAAACCTGCAGTATTACTTACGTGATGAGACATTTAAGTAAGTTACCAAATGCTTGAGAAGGTGTGGTTGGGTTAGGAGAAGGGGCCAAAAACCAGTCATATCTAGAAAACTCATCAGGAGGGTTTAGGTTGATCCAAAAAAACTGAATTCGAAACAATCCCAGTGGGTCTCCAGAGACATCAGCTCCACTGGATTAAAATATCTAGTGGTTGTCAGCTCGTTGGGGGGAACTTGTCTCTAATTAAACGGATGTGTTGGCCGCAGGCCCTGTGGAATATAGTTAGAGTTCGGGTTGAATTAACCTTTTGGATTTCAATTCCAGTACACAAGTCCAGTCCGGACACCATTTTCCAATTGCTAGCCTCCCAGGTGAGCAGACACAAATGTCCACATCTGCATTCTTAAACCGTCATGACCTCTGCGGGGTACCACGTCACAGAGGTCAATCTTTGCTACCACTGTGGTATTCTTAGGGTTACCTTTACGGTTACCTGTCTCAGTAGTTCTGATGTGGAGACGGCTCTGTCAGACCTGATAAGCTTTGATAAAAAAACATGAAAAGAATAAACCAACATAACATAACAATGATGAAGACAGAGAACAAACATGCAAAAAGTCCCATCTTCTGTACATCTTCAATTTGGGAGATTTGAGGTAGATAAGACATCTTCTCATCCGTGATCTTATTTAAAGCAAACGTTGCACTGACCAAGGGATTATTCTGCCCATTGTAAAAACAGTGTTCTTCACCCTTCCTTCAATCACTCTCCAGTGATCAGCTTACAGTTCTTTGGGCTTGGGGTGGGCCGTTGTCCTTCATGGGGTGATCTCCTTTCTTTACATCCTGTGATGGTTGGAGCAGGCCCTAGTGCTCTAGCCCGCTGGCTTGGGCCCACGTCCCTCAGGAGTGGAGATATCTGGTGGATTAGGAAGCCCTCTGCGGTAAAAAGCACCCACTGTTGGAGCCACCAGCAGCCCCCTTGAATGGACTCTGTTTTGCGTTTGGACCTTCGATGTCCTCCCCTTTGGCTGGCCAATAACCCCTTGCTGCAGTTGGTGTAATCTGACTGGAACCCTGCTAATGGCAGACAGCCCCACCTGGAGAGAAGGCTCGATATACGGTGAAATCCAAACTTCTACAGTAATAGCTGTTTTCAGTGGCTTTAAAACTTTCTAGAATAAAAAAAACTATTTTGGTTTTCATTGCACCAGAATAAAAATGAAAAAACTTATGTCTACCTTTTTTTACATTAAATTCAAAGCAGTGGAAATTTTTTTTAGCCCCAGGTGCTTAACTCAGATTGCATCATATTAAACCCAAAAAATCTTCAAATAGGGGATATTTACTTTGATAAGTAAGACTGGTCCATTCTGAATCTGCAATTTTATCCACTGTATCACTTGGGCCCCCGATGTCAAACTTTAGATCTGCTGCAGTCTGAACTCCTTTTTTCCAACAGTTGGTTCAGTTACTGAAGGTTTAAAATAACTTTGTTTGTATTTTTACCTTTTCCATTTTAAGCAAAAACTACTTTAATAATTACACGGATCTTCATCAAAAAACCCGCAAAGGAGAATTAATTTTGGACTAATTTAGAGGAAAAACCCGTACATTCAGGGCAGGTTCCCCAGGATGAGGCCTTGGGGGGGCTGGGCGCCAGTTTTTTAGACAAAAAACAAAGTATAATCTTCTCTCACAACGTCACTAAGTCCTCACTGGACATATGAGCAACCTTCCCCATAGTTACAGTCCTGCTCCCATACGTGCTAAAATTTTGTAACCCAGTTTTTCATTTTATTTTTAAGGCTGACATCCCCTCTCTGTACGCATGGTTCAAACCCCTTAGTCAATTTAGCAAAATGATTGAAAAAGTTTTAGCAACCAAGACCACATTAAATATAATTTAAAAAAAATTAAGAATCTGTTTTCCCCTTCTTGCTAATAGATTGCTCCTCAAAAGGTTCATTTTGTACATTAATTTTAAAAGGTCTTTTTTCCCTATTAGTCTGTTTATTTTATAATTGCGTTAGCTTCAGTTTGTGTAGGTAATGTGGCTTTTTCCCTTTTTTAAATTTCATTTGAATTCATGCATATAATTTTAACCTAGTTAGAACCACATAGGATTGATGTATTTTAAAAAAATTTTTTAGCTTTTTTTAGCTCCATTTTTAAAAAAATTTACATCATTAGAATTATTCATTAAGAATGAATTTTAATCATCATCCGTTATTTCAAATGAATTTTAAATTTAAATTATATTGGGGCTCAGAGTTCACCACTGGAAAATTTCCTTCAATAAAATTTTTGGAAAAAAAAAATCTGGTTGTTTCTATTTGCAGTCACCTCAGTTTTTAACAATAAAAACATTAAATGTTATGAAGTTCATTTTAATGTTTCAATTATAAAAAGAGTCACCATCATCTTGATTTGTCTTGGGTTTTAAGATGAGTAAAATTTAAATCATGCAGGTTTAAAGCATAAATCCTACCAATTTTCACCTAATCATTAATTATAGTATGGAATCATGACTCAGGTTTTTTATCAAAAATATTCCTTATTTTGTTAATTTTCTTTTAACTTTCAGTTAGTTTAATTTATTGGCACCCCGGGTTAAAATTTTTAAACCCAAATTTAAAACCCCAATGATTCTGCAAGCAAAATAAAATTTTGAAGAAGTTTAAAAAATTTCATTGACATTTTTAAATTTTTAAAAAATAAAAATCTAAAATTTCATGCCTTTATCCTTACTCAATCATTTTATTTAAAAAATGATTTTTTAACACAGTTATCATAACAAGCCTCCTTTTTTTTCTCACTTTTCTTTTTAAACAGTGTTGAAAATCAGGAAAAGGGGGGGGTGAGGGGGTTTCCAGGAAGTTAGGGGGGTTCAAACCTGGTAGGTGGGGGAGCCAGGCGGGGAAAACCCAAACCTCTGATAGGCTTTTCTGTAGATGGGCGGAGCCAGGGGGAAACCAACCTCTGATAGGCTGTCTGTAGATGGGGCTGTGGGCAGTTCCCCACGGTTCTGTCCTTCCAACCCATCTTAGTGGACCTTAGACTGCAGAACTGTTAAAATCAACTTACATCAAAAAAAAAACCCTGCTTCTTAGGAAGTTAAGAAGCCTTTTTCTGAAAACTGAAGGTTTTAATCAGTAAGGGTTAGAAAAAAATTATTCTAAACATGAATTATAGCAAAATATGAACAAACACTCATTCATTCTAATGAAACAAAGACAAACATCACAGACAGAGACACAGTTGGACAAAATTTAGTTTTTTTCCTGATCAAATTGTAAATATCAAATTATTTATCAAATTGAATAAATGAGCAAAGAGCAAATCAAGCAAGGCACTAAAATTTCCATAACACCATCACACAGCTCTCTGGTCTTGATCATTGTGGTGAGGTTGGAGTTTGGGTGTTTGGACGGGTGTCTTTTTTTATACAGATAACTAGTTCAAACAGGTGCAGTTAACACAGGTGATGAGTGGAGAACAGGAGGACTTCTTAAAGAAGAACTAACAGGCCTGTGAGAGCCGGGATTCTTACTGGTTGGTGGGTGATCAAATACTGATGTCATGCAATAAAATGCAATTTAATAACTTAAAAATCACACAATGTGATTTTTCTGGATTTTTGTTTTAGATTCCGCCTCTCAAAGTTGAAGAGTACCTATGATTAAAAATGAGACTTCTACATGCTTTGCAAGTGGGAAAACCTGCAAAATCACTGTATCAAATACTTGTTCTCCCCACAGTGTACATTTCCCTACCCTCTCGACACCCTGAAAAAAGGACCACACCACTGACATTGCTTCTGTTTCTTAAACATCCCACAATCCTGTGCTGCATCCCCATCAAATACCACATGACCGATCCCAGCCCCTCCTCAAACACAAACGGCCACAAGATGAAAATAAACATGAGTTAATATCAGCCCGGTTTTACTAGTTGGACAGATGTTTAAAAAAAATTACGAACATCAGCCGATACCGATGTTGATGCCGATAGATCACGCATCCCTAGTCATATCCATCCAGTGGTTATTACAGGTTCCATTATTTAAACTCTGACCTATAGAAAAAACCCAATTTTTGTTCCTACTCTTAAAAATTGGTCTAAAACTAGACTGGAAATATTAAGCCTGGAAACATGGAATTTGCTTACAATATTGCTTTTTAGTCAGCAAAGTCTGTGTTGCCACCTGGAGCTGTGGGCATTTCCTCCCTTCTGAGTCCGGTTTTATTATCCTGCAGAAAGCAAGTCTGACCAGAATCGAGGTGGCACCGCCTCTGTAAACATCAGGATAGTGGGTTGAAACGGCATGAGAGCTGATGAGTCTTTATTTAGAGTGAACAGAGCTGCATTCATCCCTTCATTATCCCAGTTTTCCTGCCACCCGGATTAATCTCCACTTATCTTGACTGCTTGGGGACCAAATGTCACAGAAAAGCGTGGATTAAGACAAAGAGCAACTTGAGACGTTGAAATCTGTTGTATAGAGGAAAGGCTTAAAGATCATATCTGATTTGTTCCTCTGAGAACACAAATTCTCATTTAATCTCAAATTGAAGCAATTAAATATGACTAAAGTGATTTTTACATCAGGTATTTCAACTGATATAGCCACGTTCACTTTGTTATATGAAGTATGTTGATGTGTAAATACAATTTTCCTACTAGGTTTAGTAGTAAGAAAGTAGATCTGAAAATTTAACCAGATTATGAGCACATTTAATCCGAGTAGAAACAAAATCGGAGGGATTAATTCTCCATATCTGCTCAACATTATGGCAATTTATTCATATTTTTACAGCTTAGTGCAAATAAACCCCAAAACAACCAGTAAACATAATAAAAATGGCTACTCTTTATAACAAATCATTAAAAAGAAATTGATTAGAAATCATATACTGCAGCAACAGCTTGTAATTCATAACCTTCTCATTACTCATTTACTTTTTCAAAATAAACCAATTTAAAAACTCTTCAGATAAAGAGGAAAATGGGTTATGGAGCATAAAATGTGCCACAATCGAATAAGGATGACTCTTCTTCTCCCTAAATTTGATAAATAAATGAAAAGATGTCTCTATATTTTTCAAAATTGTATTACCACACTTCAATTGAAATGAGATTTTTTTTTATACTTAAAAACTTTAGAAATACGACAGGAAGTAAAAGAAACACAAAGATTGCTAACAATAATTCTACTCTATCAGCTACTACTCCTGAAAGGAATAGTTTCATGAATAAGAAATTGAGAGTTAAAAGTATTATGTAAAATGATTTAAAAAGCTAATTTATTAAAGGTTTAACAGTCTCTCAGGAGTATAAAACAGGGGCTTTGAGGCCTAATTCTGGGTTTTTATACCTCATTAATCTGTGAGTGGAAAGTTTGGGAGTAAAAGAAAGAAACTGAGGTTAATAACCAACATTAATCTGTCAGATTCCTGCACCACAACTTTAGAGAAGAAAAGGGAAATAGTGCCTTACTTTGGTCAGACCAGCTGTTTGTTTGCTCTAAAAACAAGCTGCGTTTCTACCCCATAGGGTTCCATCACCTCCACGTCTTTCAGCTCCATCTGCCGCAGGTCACTCTGGAAAAGGCAGGTTGGCCTGGCACATTTGTCATTGGTCCTCGAGATATAAAGAAAAATATTAAACTGACTTATTCAGTGCTTAATTTTCTTTTAGGTCTGCCCCGTTTGTTAGCAGTTCCTTAGAAAGGTTAAACATTTAAGAGACACTTGAATCCAGACCAAAGCAATCATCAGAACTAGAATAGCTAACATAGCAGAGCTAGCTCATATATAAAGAATGTAATTTTAATTACAAATACAGGTAGGTAATTAGGCAAATTATTTACATCTTTATGTCTAGTTTTGACACATTTAAGTAACTGTTTAATATTTTTTATGACAGGGCACTTTTGTTGCTCCTGTGGAGCAACAACAAACCCATATTTTAACCTTCAACTCATCCTCATCATCCATACCTGGATATTTTCTCCTGTCCTGCGTAATGATTCCTATAAAGTGTTTAAAAGTTTTTATTTAGCTCATGATCTTCCTGTAAAGGCAGCAGATTTGTGATGACATGGTGGGATAAGAGAGAGAGACAGATGAGGAGATGGACTGAAGAGGATAATAGTATTTAAAACTTTAAGCACCCAGATCATCCCAGTCAGCGGCGCTGGATGACGTCTCCGTGCCTCTGAGCGAAAGGCAAAGTGAAAATGATTTTAGATCGTGATGAATGTGTGCAGAATGTTGTCTTCATTTCTCTACATCTGGTTAAATCGATTTTTGTTGGAATGCGTCCACTCTGAGCGATGAGCATGTTGAACCACCTCAGGGCCCGAAGCAGGAGTCTGTTCTCCAGCTACAAGCCCGGCGACCACATTCATCAAGTCCAAGAACCGATCGATCACCTGGACCTGATCAACACCTTCGTCAAGCCATGGAACTCCATGCAGGTCAGACACTCATTGATTGTCGGTTCTGATTTAGGTTTTCAATCTGCAGCTTTTGTCTTTTCTCCTTGCAAGCTTCAGCTTTCCTAAACTCAACAGTCTGGAAGAAACATGCAAAACCTCACCATGGATCTTAAAAGTGTTCACACCTATGTTACAATTCCAGGTTTTTGTGATGTATAAATGGAAACTTTATAAATCATTTCATGAAATGTCCCAGTTCAACTAACAACACAGACACCAACAGATTGAGCTTTACTGTTGTGGTGAAATGTTTTTATCCAGTCTTCATGAGAATGAATTCCTCATTAATTCTGAGCTTTTAATGATTTTTTTAAATGTTTCTTTTTCTGGGGTTGGATGATTAGACAACATAATTATTCCTAAAAAAAAAAAAAATAAGAATTTATTTGGGAATTTCTCTAATCCACTAATGAAGGTCAATGTCTCTGTTGTCAGGCATGACGGTGGGCCTTCAGTGTTGCTGTCGGCCTCCTGGCAGGTCTCCATCTCGTTTTTCCATCAGTTTTGGAGCAATGTCCAGCTCTCAGATTGTTATTAGAATAGTTTTGTATCTTTCTCTTGACTAATGCCTCTGTGCAGTGAGATTTTGATCTATTGTAACCTCTCTGTAGGCTACGGCCTTAGCTGCAGGATGCAAATGTCAGGAAAATCCTTCTAGGAACTCTAAGCTTTAATTCAGGTTCAGCAGGTGTGAACACAAGCAGACTGAATGCTTTGAAAAACCAACAGATGCTTCAGTTAGGTATTAGTTTAGGACTGTGCACACCTAGAAAACCAGTTAAATAAACAAATGTTTCTAACTTGTGTAGGACCTGAGCAGAGACATCTACGACCTTTATGCCGAGTACGAGCGCGAGGAGGTGGAGGATCGGCTCCCAGTGTCGCCCTCTCGTGTGCTGGTGTCTCCAACCAAACACTTGACTCTCAACATAAACGTTGGAGGAACGGTAATTTTAGAACATGCTGCAGGAACGCTGTTTAGAACGTCTGAGTTGGTGCCTCTTGTTAGATAGGGCAGCTTTTAAAATCTAGAAACAACAGAGGAAACACGCAGATATAGAATATTAAACTAGTAACAGCAGTATCAGCAAAACAGCCGACCAGTTGTTGTTGTAATGATAATAATGGTCATAATGAAGTCAGCAAAGAAGTTGAAAGCTACATTGAAAAGCAAAGCTGGTAGAGGGTAAGTTTGCTAAATAAAGGTCGACATTTTAATGTCTAAGATCTATTTTTAAAAAAATAATGTGGGAAACAAGAAAAATGAACAATGAACAAACACATTTTACATTTTTGAATGTTTAAAATTAAAACTGTCAGGAATAAAGTTAATAAATAGTAAAGCTTTCGTTTTTACTCCATAATTAAATGCATTTAAATCTTGCATTTATTTATTTATTTGATTTTTCTTATTTATTATTTTGGGTTTTTTCAGTTTTCACTTTTGATGTTTTCTAGGTTTACTTTCATTGAATTTTCTCATTTGCTTTTTTTATTCATGTATCGACAGAATTTCCTCATTTATTTGCTGTTTTTTATTTTTTACGTATTTTATTTTATTTTTTTCCTTTGGCACGTCAGTTATTCCATATTTGCCATTTATTGACAACCAGTGAAATTTAAACATCTAACAGTAAAAAAGCACTGTTGCCTCCCAGCAAGAAGGTCCTGGGTTCGACTCCCGGCCGGGGGTCTTCCTGCATGTTCTCCCGTGCATGCGTAGATTCTCTCCCCGGGTACTCCGCTTCCACCCACAGTCCAAAGACATGACTGTTAGGTAAATTGGTCTCTCTTAGGTGTGTGAATGAGTGTGTGCATGGTTGTTTGTGTGTGTGATGGACTGGTGACCTGTCCAGGGTGTACCCCGCCTCCCGCCCATAGACTGCTGGAGATAGGCACCAGCTCCCTGCGACCCACTATGGAATAAGCGGTAGAAAATGACTGACTGACAAATAATTTGATGCAGCTGGATTATTGTAAATAATAATAGTTAATTATTAATATTTGTGCCTCAGAAAAGCTCAGATTGTCTAAATGTTTTAACTTTAAATATACTTGAAGGCATCACCAGCAGAGCACAGTCTGCCTTAATGAGTTGAAATCTTTTATTTCTAAAAAAGTTTTACTCCGTCTTCAGCGTCTCCGTCTTTTTAAATTTCCGTTCTTCAGGTTTACCTCCTGCCCTACAGATTGGCCGCCCGTTATCCGAAGACCCGAATCGGCCGTTTGGCTACCTACACGGATCACAGCAAGAAGCTGGACCTTTGCGACGATTATGTCATCCAAAGCAACGAGTACTTCTTCGACCGAGACCCAAAAGTCTTCCACAACATCTTCAACTTCTACAGGTGCGGTCAGATGAAAGCCCAGGCCTCCAGGTTCAGTGCTTTTTGTAATTCTCTGCCTGGTCCAACAGAACCGGAGTGCTGTGCATTAAAGAGGAGTTGTGTCCTCACAACTTTCTGGAGGAGATCCACTACTGGGGCGTGAGGATCAAATACACCCATCGCTGCTGCCGCATCTCGTTCGAGGAGCGTCAAGACGACCTGAACGAGCAGCTGAAGGTCCAGAAGGAGCTGATGGCTGAGGTGAGTTATCTTGGTCCAGTAGGTCCAGCTTCTGATCCAGAAGCTGGTAGAACCTCCCCCAGCAGCAATACCCATAAGCAGTTTGGTCCACTCTTCTCAACGTTGCTTCAGTTTGTTGATGTTTGTTCCTTCACAACTTTCTCACCTCACAACACTTCAAACAGGCTGAGGTTTGAACTTTGACTAGGCCATGCTTCCTTCTACTTTCACTCTTTTCTTTTTCAGTCATTCTGTTGTAGATCTGCTGCTGTGTTTGGGATCATTGTTCTGTCGGTGACCCAGTTTGGACCGAGCTTCAGCTGTTGGACCGATGGACTCACATTTGACTCAGGAATACTTTTGGTACACGGAGGAGTTAATTGTCTCCTCAATGACTGCAAGGTGTCCAGATCCTGTGGCTGTAAAATAAGCCCAGATTATCAGCCCTCCACCACCATGCTTCACAGCTGCAATCAGGCGTTTGTCTTTAACCGTAAGGTCTGCGGTGCCTGTCGCGGCGGCAATCCCAGAACCCGGTGGTAGACAGCAGCAGTAAGGGATGCTGTCAAGCTGTAGAAGGAGTCCTATCGGCTGTGGTTGGCTTGTGGGACTCCTGAGGCGGCTGACGGGTACCATGAGGCCAAGCGTGCTGCGGCGCGGGCTGTGCCAGAGGCAAAAACCCGGGCCTGGGAGGAGTTCGGTGAGGCCATGGAGAAGGACTACCGGTCGGCCTCGAAGCGATTCTGGCAAACCGTCCGGCGCCTCAGGAGGGGGAAGCAGTGCTTCGCCAACACTGTTTATAGTGGGGGTGGGAGGCTGCTGACCTCGACTGGGGACATTATCGGGCGGTGGAAGGAGTACTTAGAGGATCTCCTCAATCCTGCCATCACGCATTCCCTGGTGGAAACAGAGGCTGGGGACTCGGGGTTGGACTCTTTCATCACCCAGGCTGAAGACACCGAGGTGGTTAAAAAGCTTCGCGGTGGCAAGACTTCGGGGGTGGATGAGATCCGCCCCGAGTACCTCAAATCTCTGGATGTTGTGGGGCTGTCATGGTTGACACGCCTCTTCAACATTGCATGGCGGTCGGGGACAGTGCCTCTGGACTGGCAGACCGGGGTGGTGGTCCCCCTTCATAAGAAGGGTGACCGGAGGGTGTGTTCCAACTACAGGGGATCACACTCCTCAGCCTCCCTGGTAAGGCCTACGCCAGGGTATTGGAGAGGAGAGTCCGGCCGATAGTCGAACCTTGGCTTCAGGAGGAGCAGTGTGGTTTTCGTCCCGGCCGTGGAACACCGGACCAGCTCTATACCCTCTACAGGGTACTCGAGGGCTCATGGGAGTTTGCCCAACCGGTTAACATGTGTTTTGTGGACCTGGAGAAAGCATTCAACTGTGTCCCTCGTGATGCCTTGTGGGGGGTGCTCCAGGAGTATGGAATCGGGGGCCCTTTATTAGGGGCCATCCGGTCCCTGTACGAGCGGAGCAGGAGTTTGGTCCGCATTGCCGGCACTAAGTCAGACCTGTTCCCGGTGCATGTTGGACTCCGGCAGGGCTGCCCTTTGTCACCGGTCCTGTTCATAACTTTTATGGACAGGATTTCTAGACGCAGCCAAGGGCCGGAGGGGGTCTGGTTTGGGGACCAGTTGATTTTCGCGGATGACGTGGTCCTGCTGGCCCCCTCTATCCAAGACCTTCAGCATGCGCTGGGGCGGTTCGCAGCCAAGTGTGAAGCGGCTGGGATGAAGATCAGCTCCTCCAAGTCAGAGGCCATGGTTCTCAAACGAAAAGGGTGGCTTGTCCTCTTCAGGTTGGAGGGGAGTTCCTGCCTCAAGTGGAGGAGTTCAAGTATCTCGGCTTCTTGTTCCTGAGTGAGGGAAGAATGAGGGAGATCGACAGACGGATCGGTGTGGCTGCTGCAGTAATGGGGGCGCTGTGCCGGTCTGTTGTGGTGAAGAGAGAGCTGAGCCGAAAAGCGCAGCTCTCAATTTACCGGTCGGTCTACGTTCCTACCCTCACCTATGGCCATGAACTTTGGGTCATGACCGAAAGAACGAGATCCCGGATACAAGCGGCTGAAATGAGCTTCCTCCGTAGGGTGGCCGGGCACTCCCTTAGAGATAGGGTGAGGAGCTCGGCCATTCGGGAGGGGCTCGGAGTAGAGCCGCTGCTCCTCCACATCGAGAGGAGCCAGTTGAGGTGGCTCGGGCATCTATACCGGATGCCTCCTGAACGCCTTCCTCGGGAGGTGTTTCAGGCACGTCCCACCGGGAGGAGGCCCAGGGGACGGCCCAGGACACGCTGGAGGGACTATGTCTCTTGGCTGCCTGGGAATGCCTTGGGCTCCCCCCGGAGGGGCTGGAGGAGGTGTTTTGGGAGAGGGACGTCTGGGTGTCTCTGCTGAGTCTGCTGCCCCCGCGACCCGGTTCCGCATAAGCGGAAGACGACGAGTACGAGTACGAGGTTTAATGATCTCTCTCTCTGAATAGTGAACCTCTGATAGTTTAGACACAACCTTTTGCACCTTCTCAGATTGATTAAGGAAATTACACATGACTTTGGGCCGTTTCCACACACCAGCATGCTGTGTTCCAACTAGCCAGAGAGGCGATTAGGGCTGAAACAATTAATCATAATTAATCAATTATTAAAATAATCGTCAACTAATTTAGTAATCCAATAATTGTTAACTGGAGCATATAGACTCCTAAATAGGCCATTTACTGAAAAAACAATCCAGTCAGAGCAGTAATAAGGCCAAAATTGGAAAAAAATAAATATTTTGTATTTAAGATGAAAAACTTTCATTGGCTGTAAATAAGCTCTATCCAGAACGGCTCAAGGGGCATAGGTTTAGCTTAACCTGGTTCAAATTGTGTTAAAATCTCCTATTAAGCATCTTTTGCTATTCGATTATTAATTGATTAATCAAAAAAATAATCGACAGATTAATCGATTAGCAAAATAGTCCTTAGTTGCAACCCTAGAGAAGTTTGTTCATGGTTGAAACCATGACTGCAAGCTGTCCAGGTGCTGTGGCTGAAACACAAGTTCAGATCATCAGATGTCCACCACTGTGGTTGACAGTTGTGCTGATCTGCTCTGGTCATGGTCAAACATCTCTACTTTAGTCTCATCTGTCCAAAGGACGTCACTCCAGAGGTTTTTTAATTCATTCAGACGAGGCTTTGCAAGCCCAAGTCGTGCTGAAATGTTTTTTAAGCGAGAAGAGGCTTTCTCCTTCAACTCATCCAAACAAGTTTGTTTTTTTTAAATTGTCCTGTCATTAACTTTAACCATTAACCTGCTGAGAACTGTAGAGTCTGAGATGGAGCTCGTGGGTTATTTTGTCATTTCTCTGGACATTGCATGCTCTGACCTTGGAACATTGACTACTGGGAAGATTGGCAGCTGTCTTCAACCTTATAAGCCTCCCCAGATTGATGAGCAGCAACAGTTGCTTCTCCGAAGTCCTTGCTGATGTATTTCCGCCTTGGCATTATGTTAACACACAGCTTTATTCTTATGAAGGGGCTCACTAAATGAGTTTATTGCAGTTAATTGATGCATTTGATCAGTCGCACCTAGCTTATACTTTCCCTCATGAATGCCGTGGAAGCAGCAACGGTGTACTTAGTTTTGTACTCAAAGCTTATCTTTGTTGAATTAACAATGAGAATCTGTCGGGCTATTGAACGCTTTGGGTGAGATTTAGGACGTGGTGATGACCGGGCCATGTTTAATATGTCCAGTCATGTAACACAATCAGGCTGTTTGTCGTTTCCACTCCATCGACAACAGCAGGGGACCTTTAAGAACATTTAGATCAAAGGTCAGAGCATGAATAGGATAACGTGCCCAACATCCAGAGATGACTGTCTTCTGCAGTTATTTTCCCTCTACTGGTGATGTGAGTGTTTTTAAAGTCAGTAATCTGCCGCCTGACCCTGAGTCTATCTGACCCCCATGACGCATCAGGCCGTCGTCTTGACAGATGGGAGAGCAGAAAAAGCTTTTTCTTGGCACAGATTTAGGCAGATGTTTCCGTCACTGAGTGTTTGTATCCATTTGTTTCCCCAGCATGAGCATAAAGGCAGCACCACAATGTTTTAGATCATCAAACAAATGTAAATATTAGATGTGTGTGATATAGTTTTTAATGAATAAAAACTGTGTGCAACATCATCACACTATAAGCTGAACGTTTGTGAAAAAATGTTCAGCATAAAGTCATGGAAGGATAAATGCTAGGATGGATATTGGATGGACAGATAGAGGAGTTGATGGATGGATGAGCAAATGGTGGGATGATGGATGGATGCACTTGGACTCAAAGACAGAAAATCAGACTAGCTCAGATATTGCTTCACCACCAAGTTTACTCTGTCCTGCAGCTGGAGATGGAGGAGAACGAGTTCGTATTTGATCACATGATCTTTGGGACGACCCGCAGGAAGATCTGGAATCTGATGGAGAAGCCGTTTTCCTCAATCACCGCCAAGCTGATGGCTGTGGCCTCCTCCTTCTTCGTGCTGGTCTCACTGGTTGCCATGACGCTCAACACAGTGGAGGAGATGCAGTACAAGGTGTGTGTTTGAATTTAAAACCCTGAAGAAACAGGTGGAGGCTCTGAACTTGTTAGGGATTTACAGCGAGGAAAATAAGTATTTGAACACCTGTAAAAATCAATGTTAATATTTGGTACATTAGCCTTTGTTTGCAATTACAGAGGTCAAACGTTTCCAGTAGTTTTTCACCAGGTTTGCACAAACTGCAGCAGGGATTTTGGCCCATTCCTCCACACAGATCTTCTCCAGATCAGCCAGGTTTCTGGGCTGTCGCTGAGAAACATGGAGTTTGAGCTCCCTCCAAAGATTTTCTATAGGGTTTAGGTCTGGAGACTGGCTAGGCCACTCCAGAACCTTGATATGCTTCTTACGGAGCCACTCCTTGGTTATCCTGACTGTGTGCTTCGGGTCATTGTCATGTTGGAAGACCCAACCACGACCCATCTTCAATGGTCCAGCTGAGGGAAGGAGGTTGTTCCCCAAAATCTGGCAATACGTGGCCCCGGTCATCCTCTCCTTAATACAGTGCAGTCATCCTGTCCCATGTGCAGAAAAACACCCCCAAAGCATGATGCTTCCACCCCCATGCTTCACAGTAGGGATGGTGTTTTTGGGATGTTACTCATCATTCTTCGTCCTCCAAACACTGCGAGAGGAATTAAGACCAAAAAGTTCTATTTTGGTCTCATCTGACCACAGAACTTTCTCCCATGACTCCTCTGGATCATCCAAATGGTCACGGGCAAACTTAAGACGGGCCTAGACGTGTGCTGATTTAAGCAGGGGAACCTTCTGTGCCATGCATGACTTTAAACTATGATGTCTTAGTGTATTATCAGGGTTTCCGCGGGGTAGTGAAAGGTAGTAAAAGGTAGTAAATTAAAAGAGCTCAAATTAAGGCTATTAAAAGGTAGTAAAAGGTAACAAACAGAATTTGACATGGTAGTAAATTTTTCATCACCCCTTCAATATATTTTGACTTTTCCATTGATTCTGACTTTTTGTTTTAAGTTCATTTAACTATAAAATCTGTATTAAAAACATAACTACTCAGCAGGACCTGAGCTGACGTTGATAGACTCGATTGGTTCCGCTGTCCGATCTGCTGTGCGCATGCGCTGTGTTGCAACCGCCTAATAACTAGCAAGGCTAGCAAGTGATTTTGCACTTCGTCATGGGAAAATGTAAATTTTCACAACTTTGGCTCGATGACCCGCATTTAAAGACTGGCTTAAGCCGGTCATGGGGAATGATCGAGAGGCGTTTTGTAAAGTGTGCAGAAAAAATCTAAATTTGACCTGGAACGGTGTGACGGCAATCAAATCACACCGAGCCTCCACCATACACCAGCAGCGGATTTCGCGCGCACGGGGAGCAGATCCCTATTTTCGTTTTTTTGCTGCTACACAAAGCACTGGAAGGGCTGCACAAATTCTGCCTGTGACTTTACCACTTCCTGTTCAGATTGGGACTCAGAGAGTAGCTCACCCTTTTGTGTGTTCACCCAGCACACCTGTTAATTTGCTGGGCAGAGACTTATTAGTGAAGCTGGGAGCATCAGTGCTGTGTGGTCCTGATGGGTTAACAGTAACTTTTCCAGATGGTTCCTCTTTGGCATGTGGACAAATGCTTCAGCATGGACAATATCTTTTACAGCCAGTTGCAGAGGAATATGCTGACATCTACTGGGGACTGCTGACCGCACCTTCTTCTCCAAGCAGCATCTTCTCTGTGTATCAGCTGTGGAAACCCTGGATTCAAAGTCTCTGCCCCTACACCTCTCCGCCTGACCCGCCCCATGTCACTCTGTTCTACGACCGTTGTCACACAGAATGGTACCAGGATTTGTTTAATGAAACAGTAGAAGGTAGGACATGGTTTATTTCATCCAAAAATATTTATGTGGCTCCTGAGGGTGTGGCTGCAACAGTTGATTTAACACCTGACCAAGCAGAATGGTATTTAATGTCAGATGAAGCTGTTCCTCATGTTTCTCTTTCTTTGCATCCTGAGCATCAAGCTAAGGAATTGGGCAGGAGTGGTAAAGCGCTCTCTGGCAGCTGGGGACTGGCAGGACACCTCAGTCACCAACCTAAGGTATTCTAACAGCACAGACACATACTGTATAAAATGTACAGCTACTGATGAAGTCCTGTTGCAGCATGAGATGCTCACACGTCATCATGGAAGAGAAAAAACAGATCATCCCAAAGGGTTAATCCTAGCTCTTTTGCAGGCCCTTCAGCCCAATCTCAGTTATGGCTCTGAAGGGCCCACAGATGTAGGATTAACCCCCTGCGCCCCCAGTCTCTTTTCAGGTTGCATCTCCCTCGCCTATTTGGGTTCCACAGTATCCACACAAAAAAACAAGCTCAGGAAGGCATCAAAGACCCACTTGAAGGCCTGAAGGCAGCAGGTGTGTTAGAACCCTCAGCCTCATCATGGAACACACCCATCCTTCCTGTAGAGAAAAAAGGTACTGGAAAATACCGCATGGCACATGATTTAAGAGCAATAAATTCAGTTCTGGTGACTCCTACTGTTCCTGTCCCAAATCCCTATGTTGCTCTCTCCAACCTTGAACCTTCACAGCAGTGGTACACATGCATTGATCTAGCTAATGCCTTTTTCTGTTTGCCATTAGCAGAAGAGTGCAGAGACATTTTTTCTTTCACCTATTGTGGGGAGCAGCTGCGCTACACCCGTCTGCCACAAGGGTTCGCCCTTTCCCCAGGTATATTTAACCAGGTTTTGAAAGATGTGTTACAGACTTGCCCCCTCCCACAGAACGTGACTCTCATTCAGTACGTGGATGACGTACTACTGGGAGCATCTACAGCGGAGCTCTGTTTGCAATCTACAGAACTCGTGCTGAGACATCTGCATAAACATGGATTCAAGGTCAGTAAAAATAAACTACAAATAGCAAGGAAGCAAGTTTCCTTCCTGGGCAGAGTTATTACCGCAGGAAACACGAGCATGTCAGGTTCACATAAGCAAAGTATTTTAACACACCCTAAACCTCTTAGGGTGAAAGACATGCTGTCATTTTTGGGCCTTACAGGCTACAGCAGGAACTACATCCCAGGTTACACCGATCTCACACAGCCCCTCAGAGACCTAATCAGAGAACAGGGCATGCGCAATCTCAACAATGTCCTTAATTGGACACAGGAAGCAGAGGAAGCCTTTATTGCGTTAAAGCAGCTTCTCTCCAACGCGGCAGAGCTTACGCTCCCAGACTACACCACACCATTTTATTTGGATGTTTCTGTAACAAAACTGGCAGTAAATGGAGTTTTGTTTCAGAAAAAAGGGGGAGAGAGGAGAGTGCTGATGTACATTTCAGTAATGATGGATAACATGGAAAAACGCCACCCACAATGCACACAACATGCAGCAGGGTTGGCAAAATTAATTCAAAAAACAGCTCACTTAGTGATGGGACACCCTCTGAATGTTTTAACAACTCACAGTGTGGTGGCATATGTGAACTCTCAAAGTTTTACCATGACAGCTCTGAGACAACACAGGCTCAGCAAAATCTTGGAGGCACCCAATATAACCTACACTCACGAGGGAATCAACATGGCGGATGGAATAACACAGGGGGAACCACATCAATGTGAAGAGCTGGTTAGCAGGATAGAAAAGGTAAGACCAGATTTAGAAGCCAGCCCCCTTGAGGGACCACAGGTGAGACAGCTGTTCACAGATGGTTGTTGTTTCAGGCATGACACAGAAGGACTTAAGGCTGCTTATGCTGTAGGGAGCAGACAGACAGAATCAGGACTGGAAACAGTGGAAGCAAGAAGGTTGGAAGGACCCCAATCAGCGCAGAGAGCAGAAGTTATGGCAGTAATAGCTGCACTCAGACTGACAGAGGGGCAGGAAGTGAATGTGTACACAGACTCAGCTTACTCAGCAGGAGCCGTTCATGTGGAACTCTGTCAGTGGTTGAGAGCAGGATTTTTGACAGCTGGAGGAAAACCTATAAAACATGAAGCAGAAATGAAAGAGCTAGCAGAAGCCTTGTTGCAAAAGTAGCAGTGATCAAATGTAAAGGACATGACAGCAGTGATTCAGAAGTAGCAAGAGGGAAAATGGGCTGCTGACCATTCTGCCAATAACAGCAGGTTAGATTGCTCAGATGATGATGGTGAAGAGGAGGAAGTGAGAGAACAGTTGACCTTAGAGAGAGTAGTGGAGCTGCAAAGCAGAGCAGCCCCTGAGAAGAAGAACATGTGGAGGATAAGAGGAGCTACAGAGCAGTCAGGATGTTGGAGAGGACCAGATGGTAGGATGGTGTTCCCTCCTGGACTTAAACAGGAACTTTTTTCTGAGGCACATGGAGTAGGACACGTTGGAATTAAACAGATGCTGGAGAATCTGAAGGAGTGGTGGCATCCTTTTATGACAGACATGGTGAAACACTTTGTTAAATGCTGTACAGTGTGTAGGCAATTTAACCCAAAGAAAACTTTGACACTGTTGCAGGGAAAATTTCCTTTAATCACAAGACCAGGAAAGGAAATAATTATTGACTACACAGACATGGTGCAGTCAGTAAGAGGTTTCAGATATCTGCTTGTGTGTGTGGATGCTTTCACAGGATGGCCAGAAGCATGGCCAGCGAAAAAGGAAGATAGTAAAACTGTGGTTAAATGTCTCATTAACCATTACATTCCCAGACACGGGTTTCCTGAAAAGATAAGGACTGACAATGGAACCCATTTTAAGAACCAGGAGCTGCAACAGGTGGAGTCCAGTTTGGGGCTGAAACACAGGTTTGGCACGGTGTATCACCCTCAGTCCCAAGGAAAAGTTGAAAGAATGAATCAAAACCTGAAAAACAAATTGGCTAAAATCTGTGCACAGACCAAATTATCATGGGTTGATGCATTACCTCTTGCTTTGATGTCAATCAGGTGTTCAGTGAACTCAACCACAGGATACACTCCATACGAGCTGGAAACCGGAAGGAGTTTTCCGGGACCACGAGGAGCAGTTCTGACATCTACAGGTGATATACAGAATCTGTCACACAAAGACTATTTTTCTCAGCTACAGACTGGTGGTGGAAACCTACAACAAGTTCTGGGATCTGAGAGATCTACAGGAGAACCAACAACACCCCAGGTCGAGTGGGTGTGGTTGAGAAGTCATCAAGCGAAAGTGGGTGGAGCCTAGGTTCACAGGACCATACCAGGTGACCGAGAGAGGACATCCCACGCAGTGAGGCTGAAGGGCAAAGGAGACACGTGGTTTCATTGGAGCCAGTGCGCCGAGGCACCGGAACCAGGGAGACCCCTGGAGGAGATTGGAGGAAACACAGCTTCATCACAAGGGGCAGAATAATCCCCTCAGCTGTGTCAGACAACTAGGCAGTCTACCTTAGTTGTTGAAGAAAGAAGACCAACAGACACCAGCGCACAAGATGTCACCTGTATAAGGGACCAACGAACAGCGAGACTGCGCCACCCAGAGGACGAAAGGACGAGAGAAGACAAGAAAATAAAATAAAATTTATATTGTTAGGTTTTTACTTAACAAAAGTTATATTTTATATGTTTTTGCATTTTTAGTATTTTCTTATATTCATCTATTGTTGTGCTTACTGTTCAGGGGCCATAAGGATTGTAGTGATTGAACCCAGACATTGTTTGTTTTTAATTAAGAAACGCAGTTAATTAATAGGAACTGAGAAAGACATCCCTGCTGAGGATCAGAAGGTTTTAAGCACCCTGAGACTACAGAAGCAGGAGCACTAGTCCTCAGGCAAAAGGTGAGGCAGCAGGGCCTAAAGCATAGTTAATGTAAAAAGAATCCTGTCCCCTCTGGAGTAAGAGGTGTATATTGATATTGCTTTAAATTCATTTTTTATCTTCTCTCTGAAAGGATTAATTAAAGTTCACAGGATGATTAAATTTCAGCAAGTTCCATTGCATTGTCGGTTTCCTGGCATGCTTAATACAGTACTAGCGGCCGCACTAATAATCAAAATAGAGGGCACCGGTGGGAGCACCGAAAACTAAACAGCCCCCTTCTATAGTTATGCGCAGCCCGTCTGACCCCTTATGGCGCCAAATTGACCATTCATGCTAATACTAAAGGAATCACGGCAGCATTTATTCGAATAACTCCTAACAAGAATGTAGACCGCATTAATTAACCCCCTGATTATCCACAGTAACCTTGGAAACAGTGGTGCCAGCTCTCTTCAGGTCATTGACCAGCTCCGCCCCTGTAGTTCTGGGCTGATTCCTCACCTTTCTTAGGATCATTGATGCGCCACGAGGTGAGATCTTGCATGGAGCCCCAGTCTGAGGGAGATTGACAGTCATGTTTAGCTTCTTCCATTTTCTAAGAATTGCTCCAACAGTTGATCTTTTTTCACCAAGCTGCTTGGCAAATGCTCCGTAGCCTTTTCCAGCCTTGTGGAGGGCTACAATTTAGTCTCTGGTGTCTTTGGACGGCTGTTTGGTCTTAGCCATGTTAGTAGTTACAGTCCTACTGATTGTGTGGTGTGGACAGGCGTCTTTATGCAGCTAACGACCTCAAACTGGTGGTTCTAATTTAGAATAATAAGTGGAATGGAGGTGGACTTTTTGAGGCGGAGATGGACTCTTTGAATTTTTGCTGACTGGAAGGTGTTCAAATACTTATTTGCAGCAGTAAAACACAAATAAATTATTTAAAAAATCATACATTGTGATTTCCGGATTTTGTTTTCAGATTATGTGTCTCACAGTGGACATGCACCTAAGATGAACATTTCAGACCCCTCCATGATTTCTAAGTGGGAGAACTTACAAAGTCACAGGGTGTTCAAATACTTATTTTCCTTACTGTACCTCTGGATCTGATCTGCTGTAGACGCCGTCGGGCCAGCCCAGTGGAAGATTCTACGGCGAGGGCGTCGAGACGTCCTGCATCGCCTTCTTCACCCTGGAGTATCTGCTGCGCCTGTTCTCCACACCTGACCTTCAGTATTTTGTGCGAAGCATGCTGAACACTGTGGACTTGATCGCCATCCTGCCGCATTACCTGCAGATGTTGCTGGAGTGCTTCGAGGACGAGGACGTCCACCGTCACTCTGGGGACATCGAGACTGTAGCTCGTGTCGGGAAGGTAACAGCAGGGCACATGCTATTACCCTCCAGGTTGGTTTAGTTTACTCTAAATTTAATGGATCTTCTGTATGTTCTCTCCCCGTGTAGGTGGGTCAGGTTCTGAGGATCATGCGTCTGATGAGAATCTTCAGGATCCTGAAGCTGGCTCGTCACTCCACGGGATTAAGAGCCTTTGGCTTTACTTTGAGACAGTGCTACCAGCAGGTCTGTCTTCAACCAATAAAAGCACACCTCATTAGCTGGAGACCCTGAGTGCTTCTGTAGGAAATTAGAACAACAATCCCATGATGGAAATGACCTTTGTTGCCTCTTTTTTGACCGTTAATTGACTGTTGCACAGAAGAATAACGCTAAGAGCACAAAACATGAAGTTTCTTGGTTTCGGCTTTCAGTGGGCAGTAGAATACATCAATGAATTGTGCTACAAAGGATTTGAAATGATTGTAAATGTTGCTGCAGGTGGGCTGTTTGCTGCTCTTCATCGGCATGGGGATCTTCATGTTCTCAGCCATGGTGTATAGCGTGGAGCATGACGTCTACAACACCAACTTCACCTCCATGCCTCACACGTGGTGGTGGGCCGCTGTGAGTTCACAAGCACTAATTAGGATTAATTAGGCATTTATTACAGAGATATGAAGACAAGCCTCAGCAGCTTCTGTTACTGTCCAAGGTCCAGATCTGTTTACCACATCAGGATTCTGAGAGGGTGATCCACACCTAGATTGTTGTAACTTGTACATTGGTCTGGATCTGGATAAACTTCCTGGTTTCCCAAAACTCAGCTGTTCTCCGCCTTCCTGGCCTGAAACAGCAGGACCACATTAGCTCTAGCTTCCTTTTATCATCTTCCAGTCTATCTCAGAATTTCTACATTTCTGTTATTTCCTGTCTGGTTGGGTCACATGGTTCTGGCAGTTTTCAGTCTAGGACGGAGGGAAAAGATCTGTGCAGGTGCAAATACTTTTTCACAGCATTGTACCTCCTGTAGCGTCTGTCCCGTTCCTTAGATGGGTCACACCTAGATGAGGGAGCCTCAGGTCAGGCTACAAGGTGCCTTGTTAAAAGATGTTGAAACAAGTTGTCAGGAATATCTCCACTAATATTGTGAATATGAAAATAAATAAAACCTAACAAGTTCTCCCTTCTGGTCCTCCAGGTGAGCATCTCCACGGTTGGTTACGGCGACATGTTACCGGAGACCAACCTCGGCCGCGTCTTTGCCTTCGCCTGCATCTCCTTCGGCATCATTCTCAACGGCATGCCCATCTCCATCCTGTACAACAAGTTCTCCGACTACTACGCTAAGCTCAAGTCCCAAGAGTTCGCAATGGTCTCCAAGGCGCGGGGGAAGGTCCGCTTCATCAAGAGGGCCGCCAGGAGGTTCGCAGAGTGCTGTGACGACGTGGTTCAGCCGAAGCCCCCTGGAGGTGGAAGGTTGGTGGACGCCAACGACGGGGTGTTGAAGCATGGGCTTCCTGGGTATTAAACCCGCCGTCTTTGCAGGGTCACGGGGGCTGGTGCCTATGTCCAGTGGTCATTGGTGAAGATGTGGGGCACACACTAGAGAGGTCGCCAGTCCATCACAGGGACGGACAACAATGCACACACGCACATTCATATCTAAGGAAAGTTCAGAGAGACCAGTTAACCTAACAGTCATGTTTTTGGACTGTTAGAGGAAGCTGGAGTACCCGGAGAGAGCCCATCTGCACCACTGGAACCTCAAAGACTGACCTTCATATCTTATCTGGGATGGACTGCGACATGGGGAACTGCCAGAGCTTTTAAAAAAGTCTTGATGCAACGATGACCCAACACTACGGTTCTGTTTGTTTACACAGACAAAACCAAAGCTGGATGCTTTCTGGAAAAACTTGCTTTATTTTTGGATTTAAGGCATATTTTACACACGTCTCAACGTATTAAACAGAAATGAATCCAGCATAGTTTATTTCTTATAGCATTTTACTCTTTATCTGCCCATTAAACCGAAAGTACCGTAAAATAAGCAACTTGTCTTTTCTGTCCTTTTAAAGAGCCAATATAAACTAAAGGTTTAGAACAACCCATTTTTTTCAGTTTTTTATTGAAAATTATGCAGTTCAATTTTACCAATGTGCTCCAAGCTGAAAGCAAAAAACTGTCGAGGTTAAAATCAATGAATAAACCAAAACCAGGTTTAGCAGATACAACAGCTACACGTGGAGTTCTTTCCACAAAATAAATCAAATGTTCTTCAGAAAGTTCTTCCCAGTTCTGTTGCAGAAGCTTCCATAAATGTGTGGTACCTTGAAGGTTGCTTGGCTTCCACTCCAGTTCATCCCAAACCTGCTCCATGGGGCTTCAGTCTGAAAACCTTGCTGGCCACTCAGTGTTTTCAAGCTTACCATCTTGTTCTGTTTCTGAAGGTAGTTCTGGAATAGCTTGGTCCGGGTTGAAGCCCTGACCAGCTAGGCAGATACCAGAGGGTACTGTAGGATGCTAAGGTAGCCGTTTTGATTCAAGGTCCACTCTGTACAAGTCACCGACCCTGGATCCAATAAAACAGCTCCATCCTTTCGCCTACTGGACGACGCCCAATGAGTCCAACACCTTCATCCAGTCATCAGCAGTCCAGCAGGCCTTCTTCCTTATTTTGACCATTATGGTTTTCTTGTAGCAACTCGAAGGGTCAAAGCTGCAGTGGAGACCTGCTCACGACGACCGCTAACAGGCAGCAGCCCATCAGGCAAGCTGTTAACTCAGACGCTTGTCTTCTGGTTCTGTTGCTGCCTTGTTAAGGTGAACCGGACTCACCGACACCTCGACTTACTTCACAGCTTCTCCGTAGAAAGACTAAAATCTTTTAAGCGTTATTATGGTCTGTCTGTATTCCTTTATTTTTTTCCTGCTGTTTTTATGGAAACCATTCAGGTACCACAGAGGGACGTGTAAGTAATTAAGAGAGGTGAGGACACCTGTAGGAATTGGAAGCACCAACTGTGAAGGTTTGATCTTCTTCCATTGCTGCAGAACAGCTTTAAGTTTTAACCCCTTTTGTATAATTCTGAAATGATCATGTTCCAGTTTTGCCAGTATCTTTGTTCCATTTCAAGCTGTTCTCTGGACTTCAATGCTTGAATTTCAATTAAAAACTGGGTAAATTGAGGTGTTCTAAGACTTCTGATGGGGAGTGGAAGTTCAGCATGAATTTATGGCCCATTTCTACAGAGGTCAGCATTTAAATATGGAACCTGTAGAAATCAGAGACTGGATCAATGAAAGTGCAACAACTTCTTGTTTGTCGTATGACTGTGGACTGTGTGCAGATACAAAAACAATAAATAATAATCATCACATTTTAACACAGAATATCACAATAATCTTTATTTTCTGCCATTTTCTTTTCAGTTAACATTTATCACAAGATCTGAACCGGTCCACAAACTGGTGTGTGCTGATAATGTCGCCGTTAAAAAGGTTTGGATAACGGTCTCTAGCTCAGTCCACTGGGATGGAGATCAGTAAAACAAACATATGGATTCATAATCAGGGCAAACAATCCCTGCACATTTTTAAACGCTGGCTCCTTTAAACTCTTAAATCAGCGAAGCAAAACGAGATTAACGGCTGAAATCCCCAAAACGTCCCAGACTTTGTCCACGTCTTGAATCGTCCTCATCTCTGGCACTCTGGCTGGGCGTTTCCTGGTCCAAACAAAGCAGCGTTTGAACACCAGCAGTCCGTTTGGAGTAAAGGGAAAAAAGTCTACTTGTTCAGATTCTCAAGTAGGATTTCAGCTCCTTTATTGTCCTTGATTCTGAGGAGCTCGGAGCTGATGGCCGTGAGCGCCTCCTTCACCTCTGCAGCCACGGACCTTTCACTGCTGTTCAGGAGGCTGCACCAAGAAAACACAAACGTCAAAACAAGATTCGTGCAACGCCTTGAAAACGACCTGGAACTGGACTCCTTTTAGTCCTAAACTCCATATGTTTGTCATAGGAATGAATGAATAAAAATCTGTAAAACAATCCTGCTCCTGAAACGGACCTGGTTCCTAAATGTTCCTAAGTTCTCCACCATCTGCTCCTCCTCCATGGGAACGTGTGCTTTTATCTATACTTGGCTTCAAAACGTCATCAGTGACTGTTATGAAACATACTTCAAGCTGAAGGTTGGTAACTGGCCTGGAGTCACATTCTGACAAAGTTAATGTTTCATGTAGGTCTTTCATGTACAGAAACACAGTCAAAGCAACGAGGCCTTTTCCCACCAGGATCCCTTCACATCAATCACCTGGACAAATCTATGAAGGTACCTGGACGCGTTGCTATGGCAACAACAGCGGAGCAAAGAGCGCCGCTCATTTCAGCAGAAACTGGGCCTCAAACAAACAGCCGCTGTGTGAAAACCGGATGAGGACTTCCCTGCATTTTATCGTCAATAATTCATAACAGTGTTTGCTACATTTATAAATGTACAGCTTAGTAAGTCATACAAGTGTTTAATTTGACATGTTTGTGGAGTTTTTCCTACTCTTCTTTTAGGTTTTTGTCAGATGTGTCAAAATGAAACAAAGACTAGATTCAACACTGAAGCTGGAAATGAAAGCTGATTTCTGGATTTCCTGGTTTCCTAGCGGCACGAGACGTTTAGCTGATCATAAAACATTTAAATCTTGCCAAGACAAAAAACTCAATATAAGATAGAAAATAAGTCAGATTGTTGACAATATTTGCAGATATGAATCAGTTTGGGTGATTAAACAGTTATTGGGAGGAAGGATAATGTTGTGCTGCTCTACTTTCAGCAAACCAATCAACTGCTGGGGTTTATTAAATGTTGGCTAGTGGACTATTAGACAACAGCCAGAGCCTCAGGCAGGTAAACAACGATAGAGACTCATCTCCAGACTGAAAGACAGGACTATGAAAACAGTGGGAAAATGGCGAATCTGTGTCTGAATTAGCAGACGGGTTCCTTTGTTCTGGTCTCATTTCACCTGGTGCAGTTATCCTTTGAAAGTGGAAAAATCCCGAAAGACCTGATTATGGGGAGATGATGAAGATGATTGTTTGGAGCTAATGAAACCACATTAAATGAAAGACAGGAATCAAACATGTTTGTCTGGAAAACGTTTTCCCTTTATAAGAGCGGTGCAGTCTTAAAGGAAGCACAGCTGTTTCTATTCTGTTTTCAATGTAATCGCTGTGTTTTATGTTCTCAGAAATTCAACAGAAAATTAAAGTAGGAAGATTTAAAAAGAGAAAGAAAGGCCCCACAAGGTAATAACTCTTCTATTATTAAATGCTGTCATAAAAACATAAAACACCCATTTTCCAGGCAGACACCTTGAAACAGTCTGACTATAAATCGCTGGAGCTCAGTATGAAATGAGAAGGCTTTGCTGACCTGCAGAGCACCATGGCTCCTCTGTTGACCCTCACCCAGCTCTTCATGGTCTCTGTTCCCACCGTGTCCACCAGAATCCTGCTGAAGCGCTCTGTTGAGGACCCAGACATGAAGGCATCAGCGAGGACACTGACAGAACGTGTCGCTCAGCGCGTGGAGCATTTCTTACCCTCCCTGCCGGCCTCGGCCAACGTTGCGTCCTGCTCTATGAGCCATTTCAGCACCAGGTGTCCTGCTGGGTGTTCGGCCATGTGAAGCTGCAGCACAGATCAGATAAAAGGTGTCAAAGAACAGAAACACTTTGGACTCCAGCCGCTGTTAATAATAAACTGGCTGAATGAGTTATTTTTATTTTGCTCTGATTTTATGCTCGTTTTACATAAAACACCGTAGCTACAACCAAAACCATCTCCACTGCAATCTTGGCTGCTTTAAAGACCGACATCTTTGCTGAGCAGCTCAAGCTCAGTCCCACTGGATGGAGATGGTGTCTGAAAATCAATTTTCAAGTCTTCTCAAAGATTCGCAGCTGAATTTAAGTCTGGACTTTGACTAGGCCATTCTAACACATGAATCTCCTTTGATCTAACCCATCCATTGAATCTCTGGCTGTATGTTCAGGGTGGTTGTCCTGCAGGAAGGTGAACCTCCACCCCAGTCTCAGGTCTCCTAATAGGTTTTCTTCCAGGATTATCCTGGATTTAGCTCCAACAACTCTGACCAGCTTCCCTGTCCCCACAGCATGATGCTGCCACTACTATTTCTTACAATGGGGACAGTTTTCCACCACCCAATGTTTTGCATGCAGGGCTTTCATCACATCTCAGCAGAAGACCTGATTCCACGTGTTTGCTGTGTCCTACTCCTGCTGATTTTCAAAGCAGATCCTGACCTGTCTTCTGTGTTTCTTTGGTCTTCATTATGGTCTTTGTTAATCAGGGTTCCAGCAAATTGTCCATTAGAAATATTTTTCCAGAATCAATTTTCAAGTTTCCTTCATTTTTATGACCTTTTTGACCCATCACCCCGAAATCATCAAGTGCTGGAACTGGCTTCCTGTTCTGCAGTGAGGTAAACAGTCTTCAGACTCAACATTCCAGAGTTCCCAAGTAAGGAAGGAAAGAAAACATGGAGGACACAGGGAAGCCAATAAAGAAAAGGACACAAGGAATGACACAAAGGAGGAAGTAAGGACACAAGGAAAGAAAGATGTTTGGGTGAAAAGAACTCCAGACTTTCCAGGGCTGCATAAGAACCCTGTCTAATGTTCTCCAACAAACATCTGAGGTCTTCAGAGAACTGCTGGATTTATCCTGAGTTTAAATCACACACGGACTCCGTTTGCTGATATAAACCAGTGAAGGTTGCCGTTATAATGGGACAAAGCATTGAAAGGTTCATGGAGTACTACTACAGCATAAACACGGGCCGGTTCTGGAGTAAAACTGAGCAAATAAGAACCCAAAGTCCAAAGAAAATCTGTTGATCAGGTTTACAGAAAAGTTTGGCAGCTTGGAAAGAAAACATGAAGATCTTGTAGTTTAATCTTTGAGCTCTGATCGGTTCCTCTCACCTCCCCTTTGATTCCTCCTGGCACCAGCTCCTGATTGGCCAGCTGAGCCACGGCTGTCATGGCGGGCCTCAGGTCCCCGCAGGCGGACGCCAGGATGTCGCTGATGGTGACGCTGGTGGCTTTGTCCTTCACCATGGTGGCGGCGTTCTCACACAAATACTCCAACAGCGCAGGGGAGACGGCCTCCAGCAGCTCCCTCCGTCGAGTCGCCATGTCCTTTTTACTGATCAGAACCAGAACAGTTAGAGGTCTTTAGTTCTAGAGGTCTAATTCCAGGACGGATCGCTAAACTGGGACTGGACTGTGTTTCATGGTTTGACCTAATTTTACAGAACAAGTTTCAACCAGACTCAAAATTGACCTTTTATTCTGAAATCTAACATTTATTCTGAAAAGATCTGACTCATTGGTGCTGCTGGCCTGGATTTATTTCTAGCTACAATCCTGCTGCTCCAGATTTTCCCACTGAAAGACAGCAGAGGACCTCAGGACTTCTGACCTGTGAGCGTTCCCGTCTCCTTGCTCCAACTCCTTGACGATCTCCGGCAGCATGTGGGCGGGGTCTCTGGGGCTCAGCAGGTACAGCAGGACCTTCTTACCGTGTTTGTTCCCGATGACCTCAGGCAGAGCGGACAGGATCTCCTGCACAGAGATCAGGGTTTTAGGTTTGTGAAGGCTCGAGATGTTCCTTTCAGAGCCCTTTAAACCAAACGTACTGAAAGAACCGCTTGCTTGACCAGCTTGGTGTCGTCCACACAGTCGAATATCGCCAGAAGAACCATGTGACCAAACTCCCCCTGTGGGATGAAGATCGATTGGTGATGTTGGACTGGTTGGAATGGTTTGATTGGATTAAAAGGAGCAACAATGACTCACAGTGGCGAACTTCACCATGTAGGTCTTCATGGTTTTTATGATGACTTTTCTGTCCTGCAACACAAACAAGAAAAACGTAAGGAGCAAAGATGCTGAGAAGGTTCCTATTCAACCCATCAATCTGTGGAACACTGGTGGATGGAAGACGATGGAAGAAGAGGCTCAAAGGTTTTCTTCAGTCCAATACTCATAAATCTACATTTAGCAGCCAGAAGCAGGAGAGCTGCTCTGGAGGAGCATTCAGATGCGTTAACACAATGCCAAGATGGAAAGTCATGACTTCAGAGAAGCAACTGTTGCTACCCATCGATCTGGGAGGGTTATGAGGCCATTTCTAAAGTGCCTGAAGTTAACAAATGGTTGGAGAAGTTGCATCTGAATGAAGCACAAGACTTCCAGAACAATGTGCTTTGAACAGATGAGACCAAAGCAGAGATGTCTGGTGGTTGTGCTCACAGCGCTAAAAGCAAACAGTGAAGAGAAGAACAGAGGCATGGTGGTGGAGGGTTGATGGCTGGGGCTTCTTCTGCAGCCACAGGACCTGGGCACCTTGCAAATACCGGGCAGACCATGAACTCCTCTGTTCACCAAAATGTGATCATCAGAAAGTCATGATCATGTTTTCATGGCCGATACCGATGTTAACGCCGATATATTCCATCACCGAGAGTAAAAATAAACTTTCTGCACAGCATTTTCCCTCTTTAATAATAAAGGTTGGGAATATCTGAACCCACCTTTGCCGTGCCGTGCCACAGACAGCGCATGGCCACTCGAGCTCCGTCGTGGTGTGGGCCATGTAGACGACCGCCTCCCTGATGGACTCGATCATCTCCTGGTCAGAGTCACAACAAACAGAGGATGTGTGAGAGCCCAAGCTTACCCAATCAGTGCAGCAAGAAGCCCTCGCAGCTCCACAGACGTATCTGAGCTGCAGGAAGACTGAAGCGCTCACCGATCTCTGCTTGTCGGGTGCCAACAAGAAGAAGTCCAGGAAGACTTTATGGACCACAGAATGCTTGATGACCTGTTCCCTGTCAGAGAGCAGCATCAGAAATGAGTTAGATTCCCACAGCATCGCAGTCCTGCTGCTTTTCAGTAGAGAAAACAGAATCCATGTTAAATAAATCTGCTCGGCTCTCACTTCTGTGTCAGCGGTACGATGACCTGCTTCGTCTCATCCATGATGTTCTCCAGCTTCTCCGGGTTCTCCTTCACCACCTTCTCAATGGTGTTACGCTCCAACGACTGAACGAAAGAGGAGCAGAGAGAAGATCGTTTGGAACAGCTGCAGCTCATCACTGACTGCTGAGGGTGTGTGTGTGTGTGGTGTGTGTGTGTGTGCTGACCTTGAAGATGGCGTAGGTGGGCCCGTACAGCTCGTCGGTGATCATCATCCTCTGAGCGAGGACGGCTTTGTCGTTGTAGGCGTACTCAACGATGGTCGAGGCGGCGGCGTGGCGGAGCATCTGACGAATGTGACCTTTGAACATCTGGATCACGGCGGCCACCAGCTCCTTGTTCCTGTACAGGAAGAACAACCAGAACATCAGGTCGGCTTTGGGTTTTTACTCTGCCGGAACCGGAGACGAGAGGAGACCGGTCTGACCCGACTCACCCGTACATCAGCAGTTTCTTCACCACGTGCTTTCCGTACGGGGACTTGGACATGGCGAGGACGCTGTCTGCGAAGGACAGCAGATCAGTTATTTTATTCACAAAAACAGAACAGTGGCGAGTAAAACGCTGCAGCAGGGCAGGGGAGAGGCGCGGCGCGGCGCGGCGCGGTGCGGCGCCCACCTTTGAGCTCCTCAAACACCTCCCATCTCTGCTTCTGGTTTCCGAACTGGATGAAACACTGAATAACTCGCACCGAGTCGTGAGCGAACGCCATCTGCAGGCAGAGGAGCACGCTCTCATGAGAACCACATCATGAACCAAAGCAAAGAAGGAAAACCCAGACTGAGACCTGGCTGCAGTGGGAAACTCAGCGTTCCAACACATCTTAAAAGTTACATTTCAAAGCTTTTCCAGAGTTTCCAAACCTTTAGCAGCAAATATGAAAGTTTACATACAAAAGCTGAGAATTAGTTTACTGCAGATATTTCTGTGCATACAGACTTTAAATATGGATGGATGGACAGACAATCTTGGCCTGGAAATCTTTTTTGGGACTTTTTTTTCCAGATATAAATATTTTAATCAAATTCCAGACGTTTTCCAGGCTGTGCAGGAACCCTGTTTGCAGAAAACCAAAAACTAACAGACCTGTTTCATCTTCCCACGGATCAGACCATGAAGCTCCTTCATCAGTTTCTTCTTCTGCTCTTCGTCACATTTCTTCCTCCAGCAGGCAGCACAAGGACAAACAGCTGAACTTTTGCTTCCTGTATGAGGACACTTTAATGGCCAACGGGACATTTCTGCCAGAGGTACCCAGAACTTTTTTCAGCCCCTGACATCTTTTCAAACAGATAAAGATTATATCAGGTGTTAAACAGAACCTTAAAGCGTTCATCTGTGAATGTTTCTCCTGGCTGAAGGTAAAAGAGCGAAGCACCAATAACACCTGGACCTTATTTGCTATTGCAGACAGGCTAACTAATCGCTGACCGCCACTTCCTCCTAAACTCTTACCCAACAAGAATAGACCTCAGAGGAATCAAAAAACCTTCGTGCCATCAATGAAACCAAGAAATCAGCCTGCTACTGTAATAAAAACAGGATCAAGAGTTTCCTATCAGAACATGACAGAAAAACTGATGCTTGTCTTTATTTTCAGTAGACTAGATCATTGTGATGGTATCTATACAGACAGCTGCAGCTCATCCAAAACGCTGCTACCAGAGTCCTGACCAACACCAGGAAAATGGATCAAAAAATCCACTAGTACCTAAATCACCGCACCAGCTCCCCGTTTGTTCCTCAGGTCTTCAGAGACCAGCTTACCAGGATCAGGACTAAACCAAGGGAGTTTCTATGCTCCTCAGCTCTGGAACAAACTGCCTCAGAATCAGCTTTATTCGCCAAGTTTGCGGACACAAATGTTCCTGAACATGTAAAAAAAGTGTGAATATTGTGAAAAAGTTCAATATTTTTGTCCCACACTCCAGAAAGTAAAACTCTGTTGATGATTCTGGCTCACCGAGAATAAAAACCCAAAATTCAGTGTCACAGAAAACTGGAATATTACATCAGATAAATAAAAATTGGATATTTTAAACAGGAATGTCAGGCTTCTGAAAAGTATGTTCACTTCTATGCTCTCAGTACCTGGTCTGGGCTCCTTTTGCATGAATTACTGCATCAATGCAGCGTGGCAGGGAGGAGATCAGCCTGTGGTTCTGCTGAGGTATCATAAAGGCCCAGTTTGCTTTGATAGAGGCTTTCAGGTCATCTGCATAGTTGGTTCTGGTCTCTCATCTTCCTCTGGACATACTCTATAGGTTCTCTATAGGGTTCTGGTCAGCCCAGTTTGCTGGCCAATCAAGCTCAGTAACACCATGGTCACTAAAGCAGCTTTTGGTACCTTAGGCAATGTGGGCCGGTACCAGGTTTCCTGGAAAATTAAATCGGCATCTCCATAAAGCTTGTCAGCAGAAGGAGGAATGTAGTGCTCTAAAACGTCCTGGTAGATGCCTGCACTGGCTGTGGACCAGAACCAGCAAATGACTCGGTACCCCAAATCATCACTGACTGTGGAAACTTCACACTGGACTTCAAGCAACGTGGATTATTGGCTTCTCCGCTCTTCCTCTAGACTCTGGGACCTTGATCTCCAAATGAAATGAATCACTTTCATCAAAGAGGATTTTGGACCACTGAGCAACAGTCCAGTTCTGCTTCTCCTTAGCCCAAGTAAGGTGGTTGTAGCTCATGGATTGATCTGTGCGTAGTGGCTCCTGATGCTCTGACTCCACCCTCAGCCTACTCCTTGTGAAGCTCCCTTCAATTCTTAAAGGATTTTGCTTGACAATCCTCTCAAGGCTGTGGTGATCCCTGTTTCTCGTACACCTTCTCCTACCACACTTTTTCCTTCCTCTCAACTTTCTATGAATATGCTTGGACACAGCACTCTGAACAACCACTGACCTATGGTGGCTTCCCCTCCTTGTGACGGGGGTCCATGACTGTCTTCTGGACATCTGTCCAGTCAGCAGTCTCCCCCATGATTGTGTCTCCTACTGAGCCAGACCGAGAGACCATTTAGAGGCTCAGGAACCTTTGCAGGTGTTAATTAGCTGACTAGGGTTTGACACCATGAGTTTGCAATATTTACATTTTTCACAATATTTTAATTTTCTGAGTTGTACCTACAGCTTCTGTTCTCCTCAGCTGTGGAACCAACTGCCTGAAAACCTGAGATGTGCTAAACAACCGTTTGTTCCTTTGAATCAGGACTGAAGCTTACCCATCAAGGCCAAAGAGTGCTTTATCACCTTAATCAGGCCGTAAATCTTTATTTGGTAAATTCTGTAATTTTAACGTTTCTTTCTTTTTATTTGATTATGTTTCATGATTTTATGCTTTTATGTGATGCTTCATTTGTGTTTTCGATGTATGTTTTGCACGTTAGTCAGTCAGTCATTTTCTACCGCTTCTTCCATAGTGGGTCGCGGGGGAGCTGGTGCCTATATCCAGCAGTCTATGGGCGAGAGGCAGGGTACACCCTGGACAGGTCGCCAGTCCATCGCAGGGCATGTTTTGCATGTTTTTCCCAGTAAAGCTCTTTAAATGTACCCTTAATAGAAAGGGGCTACACAACATAATGAGGAAAGTGTATTTCTGGTGCTCCACCCACTTTGCTGAAGGTACACCTGAGTTTCACCACTGAGGGGCAATAAAAGGATATTTCCTGAAAGGTTCCTGAAACATTTTTAGCTCCTAGGAGAGGTCCCTGGGTTAAATACAGATTTAGAAGTTTTAGATGAAAATTTCAGCTGTTTCTGCACTAAAAGAACTGTGTCTGATTGTAGTTCCAAAGGACATTTTCTTACGTACTCTTGCACTGTGTAAAGGTCCCACTCTCCTAAGTCCAAAGAAAAACACTGAAAGACCTTCAGACGGCTGGACGTCTACTGATTATGAAACATTTAAAAGATTAGAAGAAGGTCTAGCTGCTTGAAGAGCAAATATAAAGAAATGAGACGGTTCTGTTTAGTGGGACCTTTTGGAATATGCAGGGATCCATATGTAGCAGTTCTGGCTTTACCTCCGGAGATTTCCCCACACTCCTTTGCACTGGCGGATGATGTCAAACATCTCCTTCCTCTCCAACTGCTGCCGGCTGTTCTTCAGCTCTTTCTTCTTCTGCAGTCGGTTCTTCTTCAGCTCTTCATCTGTTAGCTTCTTCTCGCCTCTCTTCCCCTTCTTGGCCAGCGGACCTGATCCCAGACACAAACAACTGAAATGCTGTCGTCTAACAAAAAGAGCTCACAAGAACGACATGTACCCACCTCTGCCATCTGCTGGCAGTTTCCTTTTCCCTTGTGGTCCTTTCCCAGCATTAGAGAAACCTAATTTTCTTCCTCCATTTGCTTTTCCTGGCCGGGTCTTTTTCTCTGTGTTCTTGTATGGCTTAAAAGGCTTTTTCCCACCAGGTGTCCCTCCAAATTTGGTCCCTGAGGAGTCTGGAACGAGTCGGCAAGTCCCTTGTCCTTTGTATGTATGCAAGCCGTTTTCCACCTTTGGAGGAGAAAGGTTTTCCGGGTTTGGCTGCCATACTGATGCGGTATCCACGGTGATGCTGAGAAGAAAACAGGGATCAGAGATCAGGCCCCGTAACAAAACTCAAACACCTGCAGGTTTATACGGACAGTTTTCAACATCAGGCTAAGTTAATATTTAATAAAACACTTGGGAATAAAGGGCTGTTTCACAGTTTTAGGTTTAATTAGCTATATGCTTAGAATGGTTAAAACCATACTGAATCATTCAGCCAATGTTTAACTTCTGTAAATGTTTTAGTTTTAAAGCAGAACCTTCTACAGTGGTCTTAAAAGCAAAAACACCTTGAAATATGTTTTTTTTAGTTTCAACAACATAAATTCTAAAGTTTTCAGTTAGCCTTTAAATATGGTAAAAATTTCAATATGGAACCTGGAAATTTGGCTATTTGGATTCAGCAATGAGAATACCAGTAAAACTCTTAAGGAAGTTGGAAATTCACAACTGCCTGAACCACAACATTTTTGTTTTTTCTAAATTGGGGGCCCAAATGTGGCCCTTTGGGAAACTTCTGCTAACTGGCTATGACAAAATATCTCCTGGATATAAACACGGACGCTCTTCCCAGCGCTCCCCTACCAGCTGTGTGCTGATAGGACTATAAGGTTCCCACCATACCTTTGCTAAATCTTTGTGTGTTTGCCTTTACCCCTCCAAGGTTTTTTTGTACTACTTCAGACTCTAATTCTGCTCAAATAGAGTCTGAAACATGTTTTTTTCCCCCCTCTATCTTACTTTACCTAAATGGTAAATTTCATTACTTTTAAGATTTAGATTTTCAGAAGGATTACCAGCAAAAGCCAAATATTATTAGTATTTGAAAATCTGACTAAGTGTTTTTACACCAATGACCAGAGATTTTTAGATTTCTTAGAAGGATTATATTACAACAATTTCATACCAGTGAAAGCCCAAACCCTTTTATATAAAGGTTTGTAAAACGTTTTATACCAGTGACCCAGCTTCTCTACTTAGACTTCAGTGAGTGCCCATGACTGTTACTTTTTAAAATAGGGGACCCCCAGCTGCCTCATACCAGCGACCCCCAAAATTTAATATCATCATTTTTCTTCTAGCAAGGGATGAATTTTTACCACAAGAGGACTTATTGAGCTAATTACCTCTATTAGAAAGATTGGATTAGAACCGCTCCTTACCAGAAAACCCCAAGGATTATTATTTGATCTTTGATTTGTTTTCCTCATGTACAGCGCTTTGAGTGCCTTGTTGCTTTAAAGCACTAAATAAATAAACTTGGACTTGGAACCACAGACCGCAAGGAAGATATGGATGGATGGATGACTAAACGATAATGGACTGATGGATTTACAAATGGATGGACGTGCAAAAATAAGAATGGATAGATGGAGAAATAGATGAATATAACATTAAATGGTATAGGTAATATAATCAGAAAATACCAATATTTTTCTATACGCTGTTTTTTCTACAGTACTTCCAAACTTGGAAAATTCTGAAATAAAGTTCCAGACAGAGTAGGAACCACGAAGACCTGGTCAAAAGTGGTCCCGACTATTCAAAAAAAAATGTGAAAAACAATCAGAAGCCAATTTCAACGTTTCCATTTATGTTGAAAAATCCACTGTATTCAAGTTTCTTAAACTTCCTATGATTTTAATCCCACCACAGAACAGGAAACATTTCACGTTTTAAAAAGCCACACAGAACCCAAAAGCATGTTTGGATGTGATCAACAGATCAAATGAAGCCAAGGAGACAAAACGTTAAATATACTGGAGTCTGTGAAAGTGTCCTGAGATAAATATCGAAGTAAATGTCGGAATAAGTGGCGTTCAGGGGCAGGAATCTACGGTAAACATCAACACTTTAAATTAAACCGTTTCCTGTAATCCCATCTGTTTGTTTCCCCGCTCTTTAACCTCCAGCGGGGATACAGAAGACCTTTATTGTTTATTATAAAGGAATTTTGGAGGAAAACTTACAGTTCAGCTGAAAGGCACGTTGCTCCAACTCCTTCACATGGGTTTTATTGTCGTACCGGTTTATGATACAGCCGTAAGTCATCTAGTTCCGCAAATCAGGTTTCGTTTACAAAATTTTGCCGAAACTTCATTTCTGCATCTTTATATATTTACACTTCATTGTCCTAAAGTGCGCCCAGATAACGTTAAATGTGGCTAAAACACCGTCCTGTACCCCTGTGTCCATAGAGTTAAAAGGAAGATATGAAAACGAAAGAAATGTATTATGTTAAAGAACTGTATTAAATTTAAATGTTTTATCAAGTGTCATAATGTATTATTATTTTATTTAAGCAAGTTTTTCGGTTTTAGGCCCCTTAATAATTTTTTTAACAGAGAACTACATTAACCAGAAGGCTTGCAACCACGGAATCGCATTGCCTTGTTGCCTGGCAACGCATTAACAGGGAAAAGGGGAAGTACAGAGCAACGTCTATAGTTTTTTTAAGCGGCTAACAGTAAAAATAATTTCGCTCAGTTGAAACAGCAGGGCAGTATGTAGTTTTCCACTTGTAAAATGTGGTTTTGATAGATTTTTAGTTTTATACTTTAAGAACTCTTGAAAATTCGTTTTTTTTAAATTTTTTTTATTGAACCGACGATACAATGTCGGATGAAGACTTACGTTCGTTGGCGAACAGGCTGAAAACACATCGACTTTTACACTGGAAGACACTGAAGGTAATTCAGACGCTCTTATTGTTCCTTTACATCACAACAGTTTCACATTTCACTAAAATGTGCTTTTGAAAACCAAATAATGAAATAAAGGTACAGCTTTACTCTGATGAAGTAACAGAAGTTAGATCATGGCGCTAACGTTGAAGCTAAAACGCACATTTAATGCACTCGGATCAATTCAATTTAGTTTTATTTATATAGCGCCAATTCAAGCCACATTACTAATTCAGTTCCATCGAATTATACAGATTCCCAGTCAGGTACATACATTCCAATTAATCCTAACTATGAAACAGTGCAGTCAGATTCAGTTATTTATTCAAATTGGTTAAGACGTTTTTCTATCAAAGGAAACCAACAGATTGCACCGAGTCAGTGACTTGCAGCAGGATGAGCATGTAGAAACTTTGCAGCTATCCCTCATACTGAGCATGCATGTAGCGACCTGTTGCCCTGACATCCCACATCATGAAGGTCCTTGAGAGACTCCTGTCGGCCCACCTGAGTAAGCAGTAAACTATCGGGACCCCCTTCAGTTTGCTTATCGCTGTGGAGTTGAAGTTGAAGATGTCATCATACACCTGCTTCAACAAACCCACTGTCATCTGGACAAAGCCAGCAGCACTGTGAGGATCATGTTCTTTGATTTCTCCAGAACATTTAATACAATCCAACCTGATTTGCTTTGTCAGAAACTCCAGAAGACTCAGGTGGAGGCCTCAACAATCTCCTGGATCAAAGACTACCTGACAAATAGACCACAGTTTGTGAGAATGAAGGGTTGTGTGTCTAACCAGGTAGTCAGCAGCACAGGAGCACCACAGGGGACGGTACTCTCACCATTCCCCTTCACTCTGTACACCTCAGACCTCCAGTACAAGACAGACTCCTGTCATCTGCAGAAATACTTTATAGAAATACTGATTATTCTGCAGATGTGGGGTGGATCAGAGATGGACAAGAAGCTGAGTACAGGAAGCTGGTAGACTGCTTTGTGGCATGGTGTGGAAACAATCATCTTGAACGTGAATAAAACAAAGGAGATGATTGTAGATTTTAAGACAAACAAGAATAGGTCAAACACTATTTCCATCATGGGAGAAGAAGTGGAGGTGGTGGAGGAGTATAAATACCTCGGTGTTCACCTGGACAACAGACTGAGGTGGAGATGCAACTGTGAAGCCATCTACAAGAAGGGACAGAGCAGACTGTACTTGTTGAGGAAGCTTAGGTCCTTCAGTGTTTGCAGCAAGATGCTGCATATCTTCTATAAGTCTGTTGTGGAGAGTGTGATCTCTTCTGCCATCATCTGCTGGGGTAGCACCATAAGAGGCAGGGACTTAATAAAGCTCAAAGAGCTGATAAAGAATTCTGGCTCTGTTCTGGGGACTCATCTGGAACCTCTGGAGATCATTGTGCAAAGAAGGATTATTCATAAAATGAAGAACATTTTGGAGAACCCTGAGTATCCTCTTCATGAGACTGTCCTACAACAACAGAGTGTCTTCAGTCAGAGGCTTCTTCAGATCTGCTGTAAGACAGACCTCTACAGGAGATCCTTCCTGCCCACAGCCATCAGCATCTACAACGGCTCTTTGAAGAAACCTTAATAATAATAATATGAGCTACAACAACATTTAATTTCCCTTTGAGATTAATAAAGTATGAAACTGGTGAGAAACTAACAGCATTTCAGAAACAGAACATCACACCTAGAGACAAACATCATGTTGGACATGTGTCTAGAGAGCAAAATTCCTCCAGATCCTGAAGACGCAAAGCAGCCGTAGACCATCACACTACCTCCACCATGCAGAAAATCTTAAATCAGAAAGACCTTAAGCTCAAATGCACTTGGGTTAAGTAGTGGGGCAAATAACTGAGCCACACCAGCAACCCCACCTGTGAAGTGCTCAGAAAACTACAGTAAAGTTTTGGAGTGGCACAGTCAAAGTCTGGACATAAATTTGATTAAGATGTGGCAGGACCTTAAAAATGACTTCATGCTTGAAAATCTTCTGATTTAAAGGACTCATTAACAGTTATCACCAACGCTTTGGCCAAGGGTGGAGGCTTAGGGGGCACTTATTTTTTACATAGGGCCGGGTTGGTTGTGATGAGGAAATACAGCAATGCAAATGAAAATCTACCATGACAGCTCTATCAAAACCAGTCCAGGACTGGTAATGTTTAAAGCTTCTACCATGCATCTCTTTCTGCTGAACTTCGCTCACTATTCTAACGCCTGATGGCACTATTGCTCTACTCTGGTGCCTGTTCTAGATGTTCAGCTCCTTAAAAACCAAATCATTTACATCTGCATCACTGATGTGTGTTTGGATTTTTACATTTTTTCACTGTAAGGTTATTCGAGGATATTTGGAGCCAAAAAAACATTTTTGTTTCGCCTATTAAATACTTGAATGTGATGAAGGGTTCGTCTCTCTGCAGACACCTTCACAGACAAACTATTGTTTCCTATAATGTGACAAAAGGGATTTGAATGTTTCCTCCATCTCTTAGGATGTGATACTGAACCCTCTGAGGTTCAGCAGGAGCCTGGGGCCATTTCAAAGGAGTTTCCTGCAGACAAGTACTACAACTATGAGGAGCTTCACTCCAGACCAACCATCACACCTGACTCTGAAATCCCAGAGAACCTCCTGCATCTCTCGTATCCTTATCTTAGCCAGTTCAGAAACAAACAACACACTGTTTATTATTATTTTGATCCCAGTTTTGTTTCATTCTATCCATCCATCCATCCAAATTTGTGATGATAAAGTGATTTTTTTCTTCTCATTTTAATCAAACAATAATTACCTCCCACTACTACTGTCAGATTGAACTGGCTTATTCTTTCCTTCTTTCCTTCCTTCCTTCCTTGACTAATTTTATCAATAGGAAGCCTGTGTAGGGATCTAGAACAAATCTTCTTCAAAGCCATGTCGTGCTCCTTGACCTTTCATGCCTTCAGTCATTCCTTTGGATATGACAGCGGTCGCAGGTCAAATCTGAAGCTGCTGGATGAGACAACGCTGATGTTTATAGCAGGAAACCTGCTTGTTCTGCTGGACGTTTCCACCAAGCAGCAGAGATACCTGCGCTCCTGCAGTGGAGGAGGAATCGGGGCCTTGGCGGTAAGGAAACTGAATGAAGGAGGTCACATACAGAGGTCCAAACCTTCAGAAGGATGCACAGAATAACAACATATCTCCAGAAACAACATTTTAATGTGGTTTAAAGATGTGAAATGTTATATATTAATAAAATAAAAAAATCACATTTTCTCGATACTACTGTCCGAGATGTTCTGAAATACAGACAAGGTTTCCTATTTCCTAATATTTCCTGCATCTAAGTAGTTGCTGACAAAATTAAATGTTCTTCTATATTTTTATGTTTAAAGGTGCATCCAACCAGAGAGTTCTTTACTGTGGCAGAAAAAGGAAAGCATCCTATCATCATAGTCTATGAATATCCTTCATTAAGACCGTACCGCGTCCTCAGAGGTAAACCAGGCGCTTATTTCTCAGTCCTTCCTTTCAAGCTTTTTGATGCTGAGGCTGCAGTTTGAACGTCTTCAGGTGGAACGAAGTGCGAAGTTCAGCTGCGTAGACTTCAACCTTGACGGGAGCCTGTTGGCCAGCATGGGCGGGCCCCTGATTACAGGCTGACTCTGTGGAACTGGAGGCAGGAGGAGGTGATGCAGAGCTGCAAGGGCATCTCACAGGAGGTCTACAGAGTCAGCTTCTCCCCATACGACCCGGATCTGCTTACCTCATCCGGATCGGGACACATCAAGTAAACAAACTGAATCCACTGAGAAGGCAGTTTGGTTTTTAGCATTGAAGCTGCTTTCATTCAGTTCAGAGAACAACTAAACAATAAAATATTTAGTCTCTTTTAACTGGAAAAGTTTGAGTATAAATCATTTCATACAAATATTAAAATGATTAGAAGTAAAAAAGCCAAGGAGGACCTCAGAACATCTGCCCGAATTTTTAGCTCCATGCTTCTTCCCATCAACTCTGACCAGCTTCCCTGTTCCTACTGAAGAATAACATTCCTAAGCAGTTCTGAAACTGACCAGTTTACAGTAAGATATTTCAGCAACAGTTTTCTGGGAGAATCAGTGTTTGAATGTTCCTGCAGACACTGATTTTTTTATCCACTTGTCTTTCATTGTTCTGTTTCTTTCTGTCAGGTTTTGGAAAATCGCCACACGTTCACAGGTCTAAAGCTGCAAGGAGTCATGGGACACTTTAGGACAACTGCAGCAACTGATATCGAGGGTTACGTGGAACTTCCAGATGGAAAGGCGAGTACATTGCTGCTGGAAGAATCTGGAATTCTTTCCTTGTTTCTTGAAGCTCTTGATTGGCTCAGTAAGGTGAAAACATCTTCAAGAAGCTTTGAGAGAAGCTGTGCTACCTTTAGTTCAGACACCTAAGGAGTGTCATATCCTGGATTACAGAGAATCTACACAAGGGCTATCCTACATGTGGCCCCTGGGCCTTTTACAGTCCCTCTCAATGATTCTATGCGTCCCCTAAATGCATATCTGGACTGGACAAAAATGTCCTGAAAAATTAATTTAAAAAAGGAATTTTTGTGCCCTAGTGTTTTTAACTTGACAGTTTTGGCCCTCATGGCAAATCGTTTGTACACCAGTGATCTTTACCGAATAAATGAATCTCTTCTTTTGCCTCAGTCTGAACTGGGTTCGTTGAGCTAACTTCATCATGCTACAGTGGTTAAGTTTCGTCTGTATGGTGCTGAACGCGTCTCACATTGTTTGGTCAGAGATGACCTTCCACATCAATCTCTGGAAGAGTCCAAAGAATGAACATTTCCTTAAAGTTTTTGTCCCTTTGTTGTTAGGTGGTGTCGGGCACAGAGTGGGGCAACTTACTGCTGTGGGAAGGGAACGCCGTCCGGGTGGAGATATGCCGAAAAGAGGAGCGGAACTGCCACGTTGGGATGGTCCAGCCATTCAACCAGGAAGATGGACAGCTGATGACATTTGGTGCTGATGGAGCCGTTCGGGTAAAACAAACGTAGAAATGAATGTAAAAATCAATCAGGAATGTCTTGTTTTTATCTCTAACCTGATGTTTCATTTCTCACTGCAGGTCTGGACCTTGAGATGATCAACACAGCCAACATCAGCAGCACCAGCAGCAGGTTTGAGATGGAGCCCATCTATGAGCTGGTGGTTGGACACAACGTTTCGGCTTTCTTCTGTGGTCAGAAGCTCCCTGCCTGACTCCTTCATCTGGTTTGTTCAGGTCTGAGAACAAAAACACCATGAATGCATCTGCAGCTCAACTCAAGCTCCACATTCATCCTGGTCTCTCTGCTGTCTTACAGGATTCTAACGGAGCCATCTGGAAACTGGATCTTTCCTTCACCAACACGGTGAGTACCTTACAGCATCCATCCATCCATCCATTTGTCCTTTAACAGATTCAACGTTTGAAATCAGACCTTCATTTAAATATCTGCAGTGTGAACTCTGGAAATTTGAGTCTGGAATTTCAACAGAACATTTTCAGGAACTTTGTAATGCTGTTTCATGTCACTGAAAGGCGTCCTCTGTGTCTAGTGAGCTTCACTGAGTGTTTTTAAAGTCTGTCAGATTCTTCAGTAAATGCCTGTAACTCCATAGTTCCAACAGTGACACCACCTTCTGGTGGCCAATCTAAACACGCGCAGCTCCATTAAAACTGAACCATGTACATTCCCATCGCTCGTCTCCATGTGGAACACATTACATCCAGATTCCTTCATGTTGCTTAGCTGTTTTGCTCATTGATTTAACGTTATATAAAACAGATTTTAAAGTGAAAGTTCCTTTATTTATGGTCTAAATGCACGGATATATCAAAGACACTAGCACAGACATGAGAGCTGCCAGGAGAGCAGTAACCACCCCTGGGATTGTCTAAGGGACAGATTATTTGCAATAATAAGCATCTTAACTAAACGTGGTTTTGGATGTTGTGGATTTTTCAATGTAAGTTACAATCATGCTTGTTGTTGGTCTGTAACCAGTCCAGTCATCCTCCTAGCTGGTACAAATGCTTTCTCCTATAGGAGAACCCCACTGTAGCATTCTGTGTTACAGTCAGCTTGTCTACTGACAGTATTGTTCACCACTTCTGCGGTTTTGTTTAGGCTGCTGATCCAGAGTGTCTGTTTTCCTTCCACTCCGGGGCGATCCAGGGCCTGGACGTGTCGAAGAAATCCCACCTGATGGCCACCACCACTCTGGACCGTGAGTCCAGCATGGCGCCACCTTCACACCGAATGTTAAACGCGTGTAAACACACAAGAACTTTAAAACAGATGCTTTAGCTGCTTGTGTCCGTTCCGTCCAGGTTCAGTCAGGGTGTTTGACTTCGTGGCTAATAGAGAACTCATAACTACCCGCTTTAATCAGGGAGGAACCACGCTCGGCTGGGCTCCACCTATGGTGAGTGTGATGCTGTGAGAGTGAATCCCACATACGGTCAGAGGCAAAACTAAGTACACCCTTGCTGCTTCCACAGGGGTTAGAGTAGGAGCCTGGTGCTGCGAATCAAGGGCAAATCCCAGAACAAGTTTTTTATTGTCTTTATGTCAATCATGTGGGACTTTGGGATTCCTCTACTGCTGAACATAGCAAGACTAGCTTATGTGTTGCACTGTTCTGCATTTTATTCCATATCGGAATCTAATTTTCTCATTTTAATTGGTTGCTATAGTCCATCATTTTACACAGAGACAGATTATTAAAGTGGAAAACCGTTAAGGTCAGTTGTGAAGCACAGGAGTGGAGGGCTGATAATTGGGCTTGATGGCAGCCACTGAGTGGACCATGACCTCCTCTTTACACCAAAGTATGTGAGGCCATCTGTCCAACAGTTGAAGCTTGGTCCAAACTGGGTCATCAGTGGAACCATGATCCCAAACACGGCTTGGCTGTGATGGGACCTTCAGAAACAAACGTCTACAAACATCAATTAAATGAAGCAACGCTGTAAAGAGAAAAGCGGGCCAGAAGTTCTCCAGAACCATGTGAGACCGATAAAGTCAAGCCACTGGGAAGTTATTGCAGCTATAGATGGTTCTGCAAGCTCTTCTATCATGGCATGTACTTATTTTCTATGTACGAGAAAATAACTTCTGCAGCTGCTGTGTTGCTCTCAGGTTAACCAGAGCGGAGGGTTACTGGTGACTGGGTTTGAGGATGGGGTGGTCCGTTTACTGGAGCTGTACAACCCTCAGAGGCTGCGGGGGGCTGCTGAGATCGGAGCCCCGAGACAGACGCTCAGCTGCGCCTCAGACAGGCTTTCAAACCTCACAACGCTCCTGTTTCTGCTGTGGCGTACGATCGAAGCGGAGAGATCCTGGCCACAGGGGTGAGTCGGGTCCAAATGTTCTGTATTCATGCTGCTTGATATGTGAGCAGAACAGCTCAACGACGGCATGTTTCTATCTGATCAAATCAATCAAAGTAGGAACAATTATTTGTTAAATTTAGAACAGAAACCTGCACAGATAGCGTATTATATGCAGTGGAATCAGAAAGTTTTCACACCCTTTGCAAGTTTTCACATCTTTGTCACATTATTACCACAAACTTTAATTCATCTTATTTGTATGTTGGGCGATTTGCCAACACAAAACATACCACCAGAGCTGCAATGGAATGGTTTAGATCAAAGCATATTCATATGTTAGGATGGCCTAGTCAAAGTCTATGTCTAAATCCATGGAATAATCTATGGCACGACTCACCATCCAGTCTGATTGAGCTCGAGCTGTTTTATGAGACAAATGAGCAGAAATTTCAGTCACTCTGGTGGAGAAATGCGGCAGTGAAAGGTGGTTCTACAAGTTCTGATTCAGAGGAGATAAACCCAGATGCACACGACACCTCTAAGATTTTCATGTGTTTGAACTTTGAAAACTATGCATCTTTTTCCTTCCACATAACAATTAGGTGCTACTATGTGTTGGCCTGTCACACAAAATCCCAATAAAACCCCTGAAGGTTGTGGTTCTGTGATAAAATGTGGAAAAGTTTAAGGGGCATGAATACCTTTTCAAGACAATGTGTAAAATGTATGAAGTGACATTTTAATAAAAAGTTCCTGGACACATTTCTTCTGTTTCTTGTTCGTTTTTTTTTTTAACCATTTTAATCATCTCTGTTTTTAAATCCCCCCCCTCCTGTTCAGAGTTCGGACTGCACCGTTTGGTTCTTCACGGTCGGGGAGAGGTACAACCCCATCGGCTACATCCACGTTCCCGGGCCTGTCAAAGCACTGGACTGGTCTCCTAACTCCCATGTAAGCATGGTCTCACATTTTCCACCTCGCTCACCTAAGCCTAGATGTTTCTGCTGATTAAAACCTTCCCTTTCAGAGTGAGAGCAGGCTGCTCATCCTTTGTCACAGCGGTCACGTGGTGGAAGTCCACAGTCCAGACCCAGGAGCTCAGGAGTCATCCAAAACCTTCAAGCTCCACAACCTGCCTAGGAGGTCCTTCAGGTTTAAGAGCATCAAATCCAGAATCAAGGTCCAAAAATAAAAGGTCAGGTTTAATACTATAATCCATTACAGGAATGTTCTGATCAGAGAATTTTTGTTTTCAGAGAGAAGAGGAGGTCAAAAGACGTCAGGCAGCAAAGGAGAAGAAAATGAAAGAAAGAGCTAAAAGGTGCAAAGAAATAAGGGAGGAGGGTGTAGTGTTTCTGGAGGAAGATGAGGAGGAGGAGGAGGAGAAAGAACTGCCTCCTATCTGCATCCCAAATCCTCCAAGTCCTGTCTGCTGTGGCTTCTACTCACAGCCTGGACAGTTTTGGCTCTCAATGGTAAAAACAAAGAGACACCACCTACATAAAAACTTCCATTCCAGTCATAATGATTATTATTGATAAAATCAATATTTTATTAATAATAATCATTGTTCCAGTATTGTATCAGAGAACAAATATGTCTTTTCACAAATCTTCAAACATCTCTGCAGCTTAATAATCAGTAAGGTCTAAGACGTTTGCTTAGATGTTCTTGAAGAATAAACTGCTAAAAGGCACCGAGAGTTTATTGGATTTATTAATAGATAAAAGGAAGTAGAAATACAGTAAATATGTGAAAAAAGAGGTGAAATCCAGGATGAAGACCCATTCTGAACCATATGTGAAAGGTGGAATGAATGTCTTCTGTCCTGCAGGGAGGCTTCGACGCAGGTTTCCTGTATCACTGTAAGCTGTCAGAGGATCAGGATGAGGATCCTCTGCAGCGCCAGGATGAACCCTTCGCTTTCCGACACATCAGCGACGCAGACGACAATCCTATTTGCTCCATGACTTTCAGGTAACCGCGGAGTCCCTTTGGTGTTACAGCACCATTACTCCGGAGCAACATTTATTAACCTGATATTTTTCATGGCTGCTGGACGGATGGAGTCTTTTTATTTTTAATAAGGGCAAAATTATTCCTGATAAATTAAAATGTTAGTAACATCACTAAGTATTTGTCTTTCAATAACATTTCACTTATTTCAGAGGAATAGGGCCCCATCTATGCAGTGATTTAATAAGAAGCAGTTTGGTGAACCCAAATCTGCTTTTAATTCATTAATTAATACTGGAAGCTTTTCTAAAGAAAGAGTGACACAAATCCTGTTCTTACTGCTGAAAATACACAATTCTTTTGTATTTTTTTCATTGGAGCCCAAAAGAATTAGCGAAGTGGATGCCTTACTTTTAAAAAGCCAAACATGCAGAAGTTTTAGTCTCATGATGCGTGTTTGAAGTAGGACAAAAGTGCAAGGAAGGAGATGGCAGGAGCCAGATAATGAAGGTAAGTTTGAGATTGAATTGCTCTCACTCACAGACCAGGCAGGGAAACCAAGAACAGAGGGATCCAGAACCAGAACAGGACACAAGGTAGTCGAACCAGGCATAACGGTGCAACACAGAATATCAAGACCAAAAGGAACCAGCAACAAACGATGACAACTACAGAGCTTGACTACAAACGCAAATGCAGGGTGAACCAATGAACAGAGAGACTAGGTAATCAAGGGAAACTAGGAACAGGTGTGGAACAGACTGCAGGGAGACAGAGGGAAAACAAAGACCAGACCAGGTTTAAATGAACCAAAACAGACACAGGCTGGGCATGACATTTATATCTGCCATGATTCACTCATATCTTTACTACAAAGATTCTGACTACTTTATTTGTTTTATTAAAATTATTGTTGAGCAGGTTAAAAACATCACAATATCATTTTTGGGATTTTAGTTTTTTAAATTATTTTTTGGTCCACAGGACAAAAAGTTTGGAGACCCCTTGGCTAAAAATAATTTGACCACTTGGGGGCGCTCATAGACGTAACCGACATTTTTAGATAGTCCAGCCTTGGCGGAAAGAGAAAAGTGCTGCAGCAGCTTCAGTAAATAGTACCAAGTACCATGCTTCCCAATTATTACACAGGAACCTATGGGAAGAAACTTGTGCCATCAGAATTTGAATTTCTCAGACTGAATCTGTATTTGTGTAATTTGAAAATAAATACATTGATTAGAAACTGAATTTAATGGTTTGAAACTGAATTCATTTGCTCTGAAAATTTATTTTGTTGAATTGAAAATTCAGTTTCAGTACTTTTACTCTCAGTTCTAAAATTCAGTTTTTGTGTCACACATCCGGGTCCTTGAAGCCACAGGTTAATCAAACACAGATTGACCGATTCACGGATGTCGTTCACTATTGCTGTGTCCAAATTGAGGCGCTGCATTCTTTGAAGGACGCGTTTGTTGGCCGATTACATCATTGTGAGGCAATGAAGTCTACAGCTTCGCAGGCTCCTCCAAATAAGGCCCACAAATGCGTCCTTCTTTTCCCCAGATATAAAGGATGGGTCCGATGTATCCTTCGTGGGCCACCCTATCCCATGATTCATTGCGGGTCAAAGTAGATTGTGCTAACGGAAGTATCAAAGCCTGGAGGAGAGGGAAAAGCTGTGAACTGTTAGGAATAACCTTTATTAATAGGCTCATAGCTGTTTTTCCCATCTATACTATAGTGAAATAAAATATAAGTTCTAATGTTTCCTTTGTTACAATAGGATAAAAATGCTCATAAACATACAGTACAAGGATAAATGGCCCAAGGATTGTCATAAATGACCTGAAGCTGGGGCACTGGGGTAGATAGTGGAGCAACTGGTATAACTGGTTTGATTAGAAAGCTACAGCACACTTAGATTAAGTATGGACACCCGCTACTACAGAACCTAACAGATAGACACCACAATGGTGACACATAGTCTACTGATAATCACTGAGGGAGAGCACATCCATTGCATTGGAGTGCCAGATATAAAACTGTATGTGACCTTCTATCAGGGCTCTTCGTCCTGCTCTAACAGACGGCGACGGTCCGAGACGGGAGCCTCAGCGCTGATCTCTGTAATCATTCCTCTGCCTTAACTTAGAATAAAAAGAGCTAAAAGTTAGAAACTGGTTGAGAGTCGTTCCTTTAAGAGTCTTTAGATAGAGTGTGTGATCGCTGCATGGGGAACAAGTACCGGAGGAGCTCCGAGGCGTCTGACCGCCAGCAGGGGGCGGTAGCTCGGACAGAACAAAGTTGGATATATTGCGCCTTCTGTGAAACAAAGTTAACTTGTTTTTAGACTAGAATGTAGCTGTGTAAACCTGAAATATCTGCTCGGTTTATCAAGATTTCGCTTAATTCCACACGTGCTCCGACGTGTTCGGAGACGTCCGCTTCTGCTGCCCTGACACCGGGCTCACAGCCGGCTCGCCTTGCCAGCGCACAGCTGACCGGGGGCTTGAGGTGTGATGAACCCCGAGAGAACAGCTGACTCCCGGCACGTTGTTTTCAAGCTCCTGCTGGGTTTCCCCAATGGATGGAAGTTAATCACAGATATAATTCAGTCAGATGAGATCTAATGTTGATGTTTGGTTCTTTTATTTTTATGCTCTACAAATAACCTGATTTAAACGTTGTTCCTAAAGTTAATATGTTGAAATTGTTACATTTTTACAAATAGATTTTTATATTTATTTTATATATGAACTCAAAACTTTCAATTTAAATGGCTGAATAATGAACAAGATTATAAAACAAGAAAATAAGCCGTCAGGGCTCCAGTTTTTCGGCTTCACAGCTCTGTGCTTCACGCTATCACTGTTGCTAGGCAACGTAAGTTACGCTGAGGTAAAGGCAGGTAACACCGACCGCACCATGCTGATCTGGCATGTTTAGCTAATAGCTACAGGTAGCATAGGTGTTGCTGTTTGACCATCATTTGTTTACATGACTTCTTATAGGCGCTCATTTGACTTGGTGATGGACATCCGCTAAGCTCATGTAGCTACACTGCTCCAGCTCAAAATGCCGTAAAGGAAGTTTAACCTGATGTGAAACGTAAATCGATGAATCTGTGTTTGATTAATCTAAGGCTATCCTCAAGGACCTGGAATGTTTGACACAAAAAACTGAATTTTAGAACTGAAAGGGAAAGTAGGCAAACTGAATTTTCAAAACAACGAAATACATTTTCAATGCAAATTAATTCAGTTTCAAACCAATAAATTCAGTTTCAAATCAATGCATTTATTTTCAAATTACACAAATACAGATTCAGTCTGAGAAATTCAAATTCAGTTTCTGATGGCACAAGTTTCTTCTCATAGGAACCCCTGCAGAGTAGTACAATAAATTAAATAAATAAATTAGAATAGTTTTGATTGTTCATTTATTTCAGTAACCCAGTGAAACACATTAATTCCACACAGACTGATGTTTTCAAGCCTTTATTTCTGTTAATCATGATTTTTCACTTACAGCCAATGAAGACACAACATCTAAGATCAGAATATTACATCCGACCAATAAAAAACATTTTTGTTACAGAAATGTGAGCTCAGTAAAAAGTGTGTTTAATAGCTCCTTAAAGGCTGATATTTTCTAATGGTTCTTTTAATGACAAACGAGTATAAAAAAAATGAGCAAAGCTGCATTTTTTCTGCGGGATTATTCAGATCTGCAGATGCACTGTAAACCTATGTGTGGACACTATGGTCAGATTTACTAAGATTAGAAATAAGGAGCGCTGAATAGCATGTCATAAAAAATAATAGCACATGCAATTAGCGAGTGATCCATGCGTGATCCATGCATGGTGTGCCCTGCACCGGCACACCATGCAGAGTGGGGCGTAGGGTCAAACAGCTGCAGCCGCCACACTTCTCCTCTGACCTGCATGAGGCAGACAGGCACACAGGTCTGTGTGTCTGGAATCCCAGAAGGAACGCTGAAGGAAATAAAAAAAACTTCCAGGCGCACTCGAGACATTTTTTATTTATTTCCTTCAGTGTCCCTTAATGCTCCATAATGATTTCTTGTTCTCTGGTGGCTGTTAAGGTTCAGTTTTGTTTGGCCACAATAATAAGGTTCTGCCATGGTGTTTTTCATTTAGGTATAATTACATAAAGAATTTAAATAAAACGCATACCTCAAACGAGGAAGGGCTTTGAATCAGATTGGTCTGTGTCTGCAGTCCTGCTGCATTAATCCCCACATTCATGGCTTTATTATGACCCCCTCTCTTTTCCAATGGTTATGGTCAATCTGACAGAGAGAGGTATCCCAATCGTTGTGGTTTTTAGTATAACAATGGCCATCAGTGGGCTCTAGATGGACAAACTGTCTACTTTTAAGGCTAGGCTTAAAACTTTCCTTTTTGATAAAGCTTATAGTTAGAGTGGCTTAAGTTATCCTGAGCTATCTCTGTAGTTATGCTGCTATAGGCTTAGGCTGCTGGAGGACATAATGACCACTTTCACCCTCTTCGCTACATTCTCACGCTACTCTTCAATTTTGTATTATTTGCTGTTATTTCAGCTTTTAACTTTGTTCTCTCTCTTTTCTCTTCCTAGAAGCTACACCTGGCCTGACTCTGTGTCTACCTGTGACACCTTTCTGGAGAGGGGCATCGTCCAACCTTCTGCTGGCAACAACTTAATGCTCACCCGCTACGATGATCCACATGGCCCTGTCTTTCAGTGTTTAGCCCTTTCTCTCTCCTAGACATAGCTACTGACTGAGCTTTTACTGTAACTAACTATGTGCTCTCTTCAGACTCTAAACTCGAAAACTGGCTCAGAGTTTATCTGTTCCTTCTTTCTAGGTGAAACGACTAAAGGAGCTACATCCATTAACATTTAATTTTCCTTCCCATAGAAAGTACTCCTGGATCAGTGCTTCTTTGTTCTCTTTGTGTCTCTGCTCTGTTCTCTCCAACCCCCAGTCGGTCGTGGCAGATGGCCGCTCACACTGAGCCTGGTTCTGCTGGAGGTTTCTTCCTGTTAAAAGGGAGTTTTTCCTCTCCACTGTCGCTACATGCATGCTCAGTATGAGGGATTGCTGCAAAGTCAACGCCAGTGACTGTCCACTGTCTCTACATGCTCATCCAGGAGGAGTGAATGCTGCAAGTCACTGACTGGATGCAATCTGCTGGGTTTCCTTAGATAGAAAAACTTTTTATCCAATTTGAATAAATAACTGAATCTGACTGCACTGTTCAATGATTAAGATTAATTGTAATGTATGTACCTGACTTTTGTGAAGTGCCTTGAGACGACATGTGTTGTGAATTGGCGCTATATAAATAAACTGAATTGAATTATGTTGTGAAACATGCAGCAGACAACTATAGGCTGCACCACCATTTCTGGGCTATATAAAAGCGCTCCTCCAGTGCGATCCAGACGACTGTGTTGTCCCATAAGGTGAATTATTCAGAGAAAAAAGGGGGCATGCAGGCCTTTTAAAGGAGATTTCCCAGAGAAGATAGCACATTTTTTTCTATTTGTGACTTGCTCTAAATCACCCCTTAAAAACACTTAATTTCCTGTCCCTAACGAGGGAAAAAAAACCCTTAAAAAGTCCTGGGAAATTTTTTCTGTGGTCTGCAGGGGATAGAGGCCTCATCTGGAGGCTGAGGGAAACCAGATTTTTTGTTTTTCAGGCGGGGTGGGAGCTAAAATCAGAGATAAAAGTGTAGTCTGCTTTCTGTAGGCCTTTAGCTGTAATGGGGAACTGCTTGGGGTTGTTTATGATGGTGGACATAGCTGTTTATATCCCTTGTGGTTTTAAAAAGCTCCGACAGGCAGCTGCTACTCGGGCGGCATGCAGTCCCGGGCTCCATCAGGGTTTACCCTCTGCAGCCTAGAGACCACAGCCTCACCCTCTATGCAGGTTTACTGGGCTCTGAACGTTCACGACAACCCAATATGGACACCTGCGGACAGTGCGCTGCAGCCTCGATGACCTTTTTTGTGTTAAGGCCGGAGACGAGGGGAAACATCTTCCCGTTCTGTCTGCTTCATCCTGAAGAGCTGCAGGGAAAAAACCCTGGAGGAGAAAGGCCAAGATTCCTTCACCGGGTTGGTTCAAAAATTTCCCCTTCGTTTTCCCTTTTTTTTTTACCTTGTAAATTGGAAGCTGAAGCCCTGGAATTTTCCCTTTAAAATTGTGTTTTTTTATGGACTCAAACATGACTGGACATGCGAATAAGGGATCAAATTTGCTGCTGTGTTTATGTTAACTGTAGGTGGGTCTGGAAAACGAGGCGTTGGCTCTGGACATCAAAGACCCGGCAGCTTACTGGTGAGTATAAAACAAGCCGCCTGTGCTGGAGGTCAGTTAACTCGATTATTGTTTCTCTGAATCATTTATTTGGCTGTGAGTAAAAGGAAGGTGACAGTTGCTACAAGTCTGGGAATAAAAATGAAATCATTTTTGGTTTTTTTTAAATTTTAAAATTTTTAAGATGAATTATTTCCTTTGGCAGCAAAAACCTTGTAATAAAATGTTTAAAAGTGGTACCTTTGTTGGTTGGTTTTTGGTTAAAAAAATTTTAAAAAGTTTGATCATTTTGTGTACATATATAAAAATGATCACCAGTAAAAATTGTAAAAGTACTGATTTGTTCATTTTATTTCATTAACTGCAGTAAATAGCATAATGACTAATGTTTTATATAAAAAAATAATAATTGGCTGTTTTTTATCCAACCCAAAAAACAAATTTTTACACTTAACTTTGGTACTAGTAGTAGTATTTTGTTTGTTTTTGTAAAAATATAAGAAGATGTTAAAACTGAAAAAAAATAAATTTTAAAAAAAGGGAATATTACATGGTTTATACTATGAAATTTAAACATAATTATTTCCTGGAAGTAACATTTAAAATAATTTTTAAAAATTTTGGAAACAATTTGTTTTTGGGTAAAAATTTTTAAAGGGACGTTAACATAAAAATACAGATTTAATAATTTAAAGGAGTTGTTGCTGGGTGATTTCACAAAAATTTTTTATTGCTAACCATATTAAACACTGTTACCCTTTTAACCCCAGGCAGAAAAAAGGAGGGGCTGCTTGGTTTTTTTTTATTTGTTCAAATATTCTTCATTTCCCGGGGTTTTTAAACTTTGAATCAAACCCCCTTGTAGCTCTACTTCTCTCAGCTTTTTGAGACCTCCTTGCCTTTAATAACTTCACCCTTTTCTCCATCCCGGCATTGAAGGGGCAGCCCAAAAAAGGGAAGATAGAAAAAGGGCAACCCTGCGGCGGGAGGCTGAGGATGAAGGAAAACAGAAACGCAGAGAAACAAAACTGGGGCGAGCTTGGAGGAATTCAAAAAAGGGGCCTAATCGTTAACCCGGGTCTTTCCGAGCACATGCGGCTGAAACCACAGGTACGGTGGGCCCCGAATCTGCTCAGGGTTTTACCCAAGGGGGATGGGCGGTCATAGGCTGGCATGTTCTGGGGCCCCTTAATGTTTTCCCAAAATTTTCTTAGCAGAAACCCCTTTACTCTCTTTTATAAAAAGTATTCATACCCCTCAAACGTTTTAAATTTGCTACAGTCACAAACTTTAGTGCATTTTATTGGGGTTTTATATGAGTAATGAGCAGTAGTGCATAGGAAGTGCCCTAATCAGTAAATATTTAAGTCCAGCTGCTCTGCAGAGTTTAAAGTTTGTTAAAACCAGAGAACAAACTTAAAAACCAAGGAACACAAAAGACAGGTCAGGGGAATAAAAAAAAGGAGGGTTAGAGTTCCTTAAAAACAAAAGGTAAATCTTTAAAAACAACCCAAGCAAGGGGGGGTTTACCAGAGGCCTATGGTCCCCTGAGGAGCTGCAGAGACCCCCAGCTCAGTTTTGGGAGAATTGGGGAACATGAAAATTTTAGGTGAGCATTTGAAAAGAGGAAAAACAATATTGTGCCTTTTAAAATTTCCCAAAAAGCCATGTTTGGACACGGCTAAAGTGTAGAGAAAAGGTGGTCTGGTCAGAGGGAGTAAAGGTCATTTTTTTTTACAAGCAAAATGCAATGTGTAGAAGAAAAATGACACTAACATACTACCAGCACGGTGAAAAATGAGGGTGGCAGTATCATGCGTGGGGAAGCTGGCCCTTAGATGATTGGATAGAGCGAAATTCGGGCAATCCTGGGAAAAAAAACCTGTTTTTAGGCTGAAGAAGTTCTGACGCTGGGGTGGGGGGTTTCTTTCCAGCAGGAGAAAAACCCCATATACAGCCAGAGCTACAGTATGAGGTTTAGATCAAAAACAAATTCTGTGTTAGAATGGCCTAGTTAAAGTCCAGACATCAAACCCCCCCAAGAATCTGGGAAGATTTTAAAAATTCACAGGCACTCTGCAGCCAGTCGATTTTAGTTTAGCGGTTTTGTAAAGAATTATGGGCAAAAAAAGTCGTCTGTAGATTTTAACGCCGGTAAGGGGAAACCCCAAAAGGACTGCAGAGAAAGATTGTTTCACAAATTTTTTAGGGCAAGGGGGGGGAAAAAGAAAACAAAAAAAATTTTTCCTTCCATGCCACAATTTTTCCCTGGGGGCCCATAAAACCTGAGAGAATAAACTGGTGTTGTGGTTGGAATGTGAAAAAATCGGAAAAAGTTCGAATCTGTTTCAACATTGTGTTTGACTTGTATGAGTTGTTTCTGTGCATTTAGTTGGGTTTATGTTTGCTCAGGAACTTGTGCTGGACCGCCGTTTTTACGAACAGGCAGAGAAGCTAAAGGCCCGGAAGGTGATGGAGGTCCGGAAGCAGATGGCCTGGGAGCAGGAGCGCTGCACCATCGCACTGAGAAAGCTGCAGGAATGGTGCACAAACACACAAACAACCAGAATCACCAACAGCCTCATCCCTACGGGTGTAAGGCTGCCAAATACAAGAAACTACAAATAAATAATAACTGATATTTAATGATAATTATTTATTCAGGTCTGAAGGCTCCCTGCAGGCTGACATCATCACTGTTGTCGCAATACGCAGCAACCGTAGAGTCTCCACGTACAGTCTGCCAGCGTTTCGCTGGGCTTCAACTCCGAACAAACCTCAGATCATAAAACACCGTAACGAAGACGGAGAATCTGGACAGGAAAGGAGAAAACCCAGAGCCGAGCCTTCAAAAGACAGCCAACAAACAGAGGGTAAGTAACATTAGGGTGTTTAATTTTACCACTTAGACACACGTTTTAGCCTATTCTGACATCCTTACAGACCAACGTTTGGAAGAGGTCGTGCTGCAGCCCACTGTGATTCCCAAAGCCAGGGTTAAACTGGGAGATCGGCAGGAAGAGAAGCTCAGAAAGGCTGCAGAGAAAGCAGAGCAAGCCCGAGCTAAAATAGAGAGGAGGAAGCAGGAATGGGCCCAGATGTGAGTCAAAAATCTGGTTACTGCTTCCTTGTTTTTTCAAAAACCCAACCTGCAGGACCAGAATAACCAACTTTAAAAACTTTGCATTTACATGTTTTATTACTCACTGGTGCAAAATTATGTTTTTGGTGTCTCAGTTATGCAGAGAAGCCAGAGGAAGACTATATGGATCCAGAGGATGTTCAGGCCATTTCTGAAGCCAAGGAGAATCTCAGCGAGTTCATCAAGGGGAAACAGCTCAGGTTGAATGCTGAGCAGAAGAAAAAAGAGCTGGCTGCTTTGGAGGAAAAAGTACAAATACGATCAAACATCATCCTTTCACGCTGTAGTATGTTGAGTGTATGAATCAGCCAGAAATATATGAGAGCTGAGATGATTTGGCTCAGATCAAATTTAACTTTCTCAACCAAAACAAGGTTTATTTTTCTCAAACTGACCTACAAAAACACTTGTCTTTTTAAACTTACTACCTAAATTTGGCACAAATAGCAAAACAGGACTAACACCGGATAAAATTATTACATTTTTATTTAAAATAACAAGTAATTAATTCCAAGCTACATTCTTCATATTTAATTTTCAAGCATCAGAATGGAATATTTAAATGTTTTTATCGGTGACTTGGTCCATTAGTTCAGTTATAAATTGTTGGCTGCAACTGCATTTTTTGGTAATTTTTTTAGCAGATGTTTAATGTTTGAGTTTTTCTTAGTAAAAACGTGTAAACTGATCTTTTAGGACAAGCCGAATCTCTCACTGAAAGTTTTGCAATGATCCAACCTTTAATTTGAGTGCATTTCTTCAGCTTCCAATAGGACAGCACTCCCCAACACCAGAGAGCGGGATCGTTGACCATTCTTTTTTGCACAATCTCCCGAGATCATCCAGAGTCCTGGGTCCTCTCTGGTCTCCTCGTCAGCTCATCTCACAGCTTTCCTGCAGTACTTAGTTCTGGGGACTGGGATATCCATGGAAGAAGTTGACTGAGTGTGTTGAACCATTCTGGCGTCGATCCGTCCGTAATGTTTGGGTCTTCATCCACCTGAAATACCGGACAACCCGCCTTCAGGTTTCTGACAGATGCCACCAGTTTTATTGTAAATGCACATGAGTTCAGAAACAGGCCCACAGCATCATAGATCTTCTTCCATACTTTACTGTTAGCAGGAGCTGCTTTTCCACATAATCATCACAGCAAACCCAGCTGGAGTGTTTGTTGCTGGAAAGCTCAGGCTTAGTTTGATCTGCTTCCAGTTCCAGGCAGAGTCCCAGGAGAGTTCAGCAAACTCCACATGTTTGTGTGATGGTAGCACAGAGAGGGCCTCTTGGATCCTCCTCCAGTCCCAGTTGTAGTTGTAGTTTTATTATTGCTCCGACTCTACAGTTGAGCCCTAAACTATTCACACCCCTTGCAGATCTAGATTTGAAATGACTTTCCTTTAGCCAAGGAGTTTATTTCTACTTGGAAACTAGACAGACATCTCTCAAACATTAGCAACAATTATGGTTTTATTTATGTCAAAAATAATGTATACCCTTCTCAATAAATAAAATAAAAACGAATATGGATATTAACAGCAGTCAAACCCTTTTTGCATGTTTCCTCTGGTGTTTTGATGATTTATCTTTGGTGATGAACTCCAAGTCTTTGAGGTTGGAAGGCCTGCTCACCATCACCCTAATCTTTAGCCCCCTCCACAGATTCTCTACTAGATTCAAGTGTTGAGCCAGGATGGGATGCTCCAACATGTTAATATTACTTCCAGTCAGAAGAAACATCCTGGTTGCATTTAAAGATCAGTTCAAAAGTTTAATCTGACAGGGGTATGAATAATTATGAGCTCGGCCAGTGTATTTTGGAGGGTGGCTTAAAGAAATAGGCCTCTGTGACAGCCATGTTTATATCGCAGAGAAACAGGAAATCAATGAATTATATTTTCATAAAGTTCAAATTAAAAATGTCTTCTGTTACATTTATTTTCTAGAACTTTTTCAGGGGTGCCAATACGCGTATCAGTTTTTCAAACTAAAGGTTGGATTTTTCACATTTTTTCAGTGTGAAATTATGTTGCTGCAATAAAAACAATAAAAAGATTATTCACGGCTTTTCCAGGAGCGTCATTAGGTGTGTAAATAAAAACTATCTCTGCCGCTGAACATTCATTTCAACCACAGCACGTTATTTTAATTTGACCTTTCATTTCACCAGATCCATAAGCAGCAGAGCGAGATGAACAGAAGGATCGTGGCTCTGCGTGACTCTAAGGTTCGCCTGGTGTCTTGGATGGCGGCTCAGGCTCAGCGACTGCAGGAGGTCCAGCGGGGTCTCCCAGCCCACCGGCGTCAGCCGCCTCCCACCCTGGCCACCATTTTACCTGAAGAAACCCCGGAGAGGAAGCTGCAGTTCAGCCAAGCCACCTTGGAGAGATACCGGACACTGAGAGAGCAGAGGTACGCAGCAGGGGTGGCTCTAAGGGGGGACCAGAGGGGACCTTTAAAAATAGTACAGTAGTGTGTAATGGTAAAGTTTTCCCAATAGTGAAGCCTTGTGTTCAGGAGAGGTACTACAGTGAGTGTGATTGACAGATATAAACAGTCCCTCCACAATGTTGACTCGACATTTCCCTACGTCAGCAGTTAATAACTACATTCTGGCTTTCACATGTTTATTTGGAAATGAAAATACATAAACGTGTCTTTAACTAGAAAACCTGTGAAAATAATGTAAACCTTCAAAACAAGAACACGTGGCTGATTTTATACCCCTGCAAAAGGGAAGCAGCTCAAGCTAAAACCTGGAAAACATCAACATCAGGGTGTCTCCTAATAAAATAATCGACTGTGGAAGCAGGTTGAGATGTACCAAGGCGTGCTTCCTTCTGTATACACTCCGTCCTCATTGAGAGGTAAACCCTGACTGGAAATAAGTTACAACAAAAACAAACTTTTTCATCCCTTTCTCTATCACCTGGCTGATTCTGTTGTTCTTGCCCTAGATTGTCCCCTTTCAGTTCATTTTTTAATGATCTTTCAGGGTTTATTTATTTTTCTCTTGTCAAACAGAATGAAGTGTGTGGATCAGGGGGAGCAAGAGGAAGCTGTGAGTTTATTGGAGCAGCTGGAGAAAGAAATGGAGCTAAAGGAGGAGGAAGACAAAGAGAGAGGAGAAGATGGGAGCTCCACAGTTTCTGCAGTAACCAGATATGACCAAGAGACACAGGTGGAGCTGACTGAGCTGGAGGAGGAGCTGCAGATGGAAGACGAGATCAGGCTGCTACATGAGCAGAACTGTCTGCTCCAACAGGTCGTGTTCCTTAAATAACTCACCTTTAAAAGAAGAAAAGACCAGGAGATATGACTTTGTGTGTGCCTCTTCAGATGGAGAGCTCAGTTTGCCAGTTTGACACAGACCTTCTGCAGCTGTATCGCCACAAGATGCATCTGGACAGCCAGCTGAAACTGGATGAGCTCCAGCTGCTCACGCTCTTCCAGGAGATGCTGATCCTCAAGCAGTTTGAGAAGAGGGAGGGAGAGCTGCAGGAGAGACTCAACGCCTGCATTCAGGAGGAGAAGAACATCTCGGTGAAAAATAGATTTATTCATATTGTGATTTTTCTAATCAGTAACACAAAAACAGAACTTCATCAAAACAGTCCAGCAGAACTAACTCACACTATCTTTCTAATTAATTAACTAATTAATTTACTCACATGAACTCATTAAAGCACTGCCGCTACCTACCCAGCTGACTGAGCTAAGTAAGTAAACCACTGAGTGAATGAAACCAGAACCAGTTTATTATTTGTCAGCTGGGTTTGTTTTGCCTTTTTAACACGATCGGCTTCTGTGACGAGTCGATGTGACAGATTGGTGAACTAAGGAAACATTTCATCTAATATCTAAACCTGGATGAGGCTGCGACTTTACTGTCATTGGTATGCTGTGTTCAAAACATTTACTGAAACCATTTTCACCGTCATTTGAGTTTTCCTACGTTTGGTGAACACAGTGATTATCTCCGTTCACTCCATGAGTCCTGCCCCAGTACAGGACTGGGGCAGCTGCAGCTTGGCTGAGTGTTGCTGAACTGTTAGCCCCAACCTTCCTGTCTCTGCTTTCTGGCAGTTGAAGCTGGAGGAGTACAACGAGCTGCTTGAGCTGAAGAGGAGCAACATCCCCAAGCTGCAGGAGAGAGAAAGGGCTCTGACCGCCGCCTTTAAGGCTTCACTCGGGGAAAATAACCCGTTCCAAGAGTTCCTGACCAATGTCTTCAGAAAGAAGATACAACGGGTGAAGAAGAAGGAGGGAAATGAAGGTGATGGAAGGAAACAAAACCCGTGGGATTCAATTTGATCATGAGTCCTTCTTAACCCTGGTTTGTTTGTAGAAGAAGAAAAAGATGAAGACAGCAACTCAGATGATGATTATGACAGCCTCGTGGAGGAAGGAGGAGCTGCTTTCGATGACAGTGTTTGTCCTCAAGGTCAGCACATGACTGCAGTGAGATAATCCAGCTCTTTACTGCTGTTTTTCTCATTTCCAGTAGGAGCAAGAGAAGGTGCACCTCCATCCCTTACTTTAAAAATTCCTCCTCGTGTGCCTCAGGCTGTGAGCCGGAGCTGTTTGAAAACAGTCTGCAGCTCCGTGAGCAGAGGCTGGATCTGGAGGAGCTGCTGGCGGAGGAGAAAAGTATCGCCAAATCTCTGAAGATGGAAATCGACATGCTCATCAAGAAGGTCAGTCCTGTGTGTTTGCACTTATGCTGTGTCTCTGTAAACCTCTGCTGAGTGTCTCTCACGTTTCGGTGTTTCTGCGGGATTTTGGTTTTGTATATTTTCAGGACAAACTGGTAAGGACCAGCCGGCAGGCGGTGGAAACCGACTTGGAGTTAATCAACCAGGAGAAGCAGCTGAAAATGGACGATCTGGATGTGGTGGTTCCTCTCAGACTGGATCAGGTGATCCAGAAACAGCTGATAACAGATGAGGAGCATCAGTCAATAACAGAAGTGTTTATATATTTCTATCACCCTCCCTATGAAAAAACATATGAGCACACAGATCCTGAGCTGCGGTGATTTCATCTATAAAGTTCTGTGTTTCACCTCTAATGCTGCTTCAGACTTCAGCTCGGAAAGGCTTCCCTGTCCTTGGTGAAGAAAAACATTCCCACAGCATGATGCTGCCACCACCGTCCTTCAATGTGGCAAATGTGTATCCATTAAAGTTTTATTAAGGTATATCAGAGTAAAAAGGGGCTGAAAGCAAATGCAAGACATAGTTTTCTAGATTTGTATTTGTAAAAAATAAAAAAAGTTTCAAGTATGTAATTACTTCTACACACTATTACACAACAATGGACGTTTTCTCATGCAAGGTAATGTAGATCCGGTTCTGGGAAAAATAGGGGGTGAAAGTATAAAGGAAAATACTAGAAAAGAAAAAACTTTTTATAGAATAAATACAGTAAAATAAATGTTTTTAAATGAAAAATGATTTTAGGGACATAAAAGAAAAAAAGATGAAGCTAACCTGTATTAAAACAAATGCATTACTAAAAGTGATAAAGCAGCAAAAAAGCCATATGACCGTTTTATTATTAATATTATTAATTTGTCATAAACTGACATGCAAATGTAATAAACAGGGATACTGACTCTGAAGGAAATGTAAGAGTCAAATATTGAAACAGAAACCAGGATTTTTACTAAAACAAGCCAATCAATAGAGAGTACAGACTGTACTTGTCCAGAACTTAGAGGTACTTTCCTGGAACAATTTTTGGAACTTACTGGTTACTTTCCCCAGACTTACCAGGCACTTTCTCATAACGTTGAGGTTACTTTCCAGAACTTACCTGTAACGTTCCTGGAAATTACCTGGAAAGTTAATAGAAAATAACCTCTGAGTTCCTAGTAAGTTCCAGGAATAGTTCCATTAAAGTTCCAGAAAGTACCTGGTTACTTCCACAAAGTAATCTCCGAGTTCTGGGAAAGTGTTTCTTAGGTTGGAGGAAACCCTGGAAGTTCCAGGAACTAGAGCAACCAATACATTTTTTTCTGAACTTATATTTTAAGTTAATTTTCCATACTTTTTACATATTTTGTTTTTTTCAGTGTTTAAAGATAAAAGCAGCCCTCAATTTCCGAACCAAATTTTCTGTGAAATTTACTGCATCTTCTCTCCCTCCGCCTGCTTCCTTACATGTCAACCAGATTGCTTTTCTCTCCAACGGCTCGATGCCTTCTGACCTGAGGGAGGCGTTGCTGATAACCCGGACCGAGCTGCACAGGCTGCAGCAGCTTAACCAGCAGCTGGAGGCAGAGAGCATCGAGCAGAAAGATCTGCTCCGTCAGGCTCAACTGCAGCGGAACAGGCTGGTCCGTGAAGCGAAGCACAAGGCCGCCATGATCCAAGGTGAAATCAGTTCCTCCAGGAGCTGCTCTGCTTCCTAAACCTCTGATGATGTAGGATGAAAATAGAAGCATACTGTATGTATCAGGGTGGCATCATTCTGATTGCTGTGTTGATGCAGAGCTGGAGCTGGAGTGCAATGAGCTACAGATGACGAAATTTGGCCGGCTGGTGGATCTGGAAGCTCTGCAGATGCAGACAGGGAGCAGGAGGCTGGAGGAGCTCAAACAGGAGAAGCAGCTCCTAGAAGCAGCTCAAGCTAAGGAGATCAGACACTGGGATGTACGTTCTCTGTCTATGAAATGTCTTTTTTAGGATTTAGGAACTGAAAGCTTTAAAACAAGCTGGGTTTAATATTTGCCTTATTGATACACTTGTAACATTCAGGTGAAGATAGAGGAGGCATTGGAGGCGTCAACGGAAGCGATGAAGACTCACAATGGGCTTCTCTACAAGTTGTCGACCCTGTACGAAGAGAAGAAGGAGCTGGAGCTCAGACTCAACGCCAGGCAGAAAAAAATGGTCATTTTCTCACACAGATCAGGACTCAGAACACAAACACCTTCTTATTTCCTTCTAGAACCCAGCAGCCCTCCTAGTCTCTGTTTTCACTCAATTATTAATGTCTGGATGAAGATGCTGATCCGAGTCATTTAGGATTAGGTGATCCACAGTAAAAGCTGCGTTTATTCTTAAAGGCTGTGTAGCTTAGACTGCACTAAAATAAAACACTACATGGTTTGCCTGGAAAAGTCTGGAATTTGATTTCAGTATTTTCCAGGTCTGGAAGAGTTTTGAAAAATATTTGAATTTCCAGAGTAAATATTTCTTCTGTTTTCAACTTCTTCCTTGTCTTTTTCTTCCTTCCATCTTTCCCTATGTCCCTCCATCCTGTTGTCTCTCCTTGTCTCCTCCCTTCATTTTTTGTTCCTTTGTTCATTTCTCCTTCTTCGTTCTGTCCCTCTTTGATTCCTTTCTCGTGTATTTGCCTCTTTCCTTCATTGTGTCCTTTTACCCTTCAGTCCTTCCTTCCGTTCCTCCCTCTAAATTTCCTTCCTTGTGTCTTTCTTTTCTTCTTCCCGTCCTTGTCCACTTAGATTGTTTTGTCCTTCTTTCCTTCCTCATGTCTGTCCATCATTCCTTCATTCCTTGGATCCTTCCTGCTTTACGTGTGTTTTCCTGTCAGTCTGTTGTTTGCAGATCTCACACAACCAGTCGAGTATAGAAAGGTCTGCCATACATTCATTGGGAATGTTTGTATTTATATTGAAAAGGGATGAAAAAAGGTGGCAAACTGGAAATTTGAGTCTGGAAAAATTGTATTTTAAAGAAATATCTGACTCTTGTACCGCTACAGTCCTTCATAAACCCACTCCCTACTGATGTTGTTTCCATGCTCAGCAGTTGCTGCAGTGCTAGGCTAACTTTACCTTGAAGAAGCTAAACAGCAGCTACATTAACGGTGGTCCAACACAAAAGAGCAAACTCATTGGGTCAAGACCCAGCAGTCCAGTTACATCTGAAGAACAAGGGACATTTATTTGAGGAGAGCAATGATCATATTTGGTGAGGACGACATGGTGTGAGACAGGAATAAAAGGAGCCATCTATGTTTAACATGAAAAACCAACACTAAACAGGGGAGGCGGCCTTGGGTTTCATATTTCTAACACCTACTCCGCAGCCCTGACTCATTTGCGACATGACCAAAACAACTCACATGGCTTCATTAGGGTCGGGTTTGGATCAGCTAGCAACCACGACCCAAACATTGACGTGAATGGCTCGGTTAGGGACCCTATAGGTGTCAATGTTCTTACTACATCTTATGAGTCTGTTTCTTCCAACCATGTTCAGAACTAAAGAACGCTCCTGGATGAAAGGTTAAAAGTCTTTAAGAAACAAGAGAAGTCCAGTAGCCTTCTGCTTACACGTTTAGGATTGTCATGACCTGGATGACTGAGATCCACACCCATTTACAGCCTGACGTTAACACGTAATGAGACCAAGATTGTTAAAAAGTGACGACATGTTTAGCCGCATGCTGCCATTCAACCGCTGGCTGTCTAGGTGGTGTCCAGAAAGTGACGTGGGCTACATTGATAATTGGCGAACATTTTGGTGAAAACCTGGTCTGATCCGGAGAGACGGCATCCATCCCACTTTGAATGGAGCAGCTCTTCTTTCTAGGAATCTGGCCGAATTTATTAGTTCTACAAAACTCTGACATGCTCATCCGGGAGGAGGGAATGCTGCAAGTCACTGACTGGATGCAATCTGCTGGGTTTCCTTAGACAGAAAAACTTTTTATCCAATTTGAATAAATAACTAACTCTGACTGCACTGTTCAATGGTTAGGACTAATTGAAATGTATGTACCTGACTTTTGTGAAGTGCCTTGAGACAACATGTGTTGTGAATTGGCGCTATATAAATAAACTGAATTGAATTGACAACCCAGGGTTCAGACCAGGAAGCAGGGTCGTAGTTTAACACTCCTCTCTGCAGCTTCTGTACTGCTACCCACCCATTACCCTATTAAGACAGTGTCTCGCCCACGGCCAAAATTGAATAGATTAAAAAATTATCTAAAAAGAGGAAATCAGGAAAATCTAATAAAAATAAACACAACTCAGACTAAAAAGAAAAATAAAACAATTAAATGTGGCTTACTGAACATAAGATCTCTCTCTTCAAAGACTTTGCTAGTTAGTGACCTGATTTGTGACAATCAGATTGATTTATTTTGCCTCACAGAAACCTGGCTGCAGCAAGAGGATTATGTTACTATAAATGAGTCAACTCCTACTAATTATTTAAATTTTCACATTCCTCGAAATACTGGGCGAGGAGGAGGAGTAGCAACCATCTTTCAGTCCGATTTATTGATTAGTCCCAGACCAATCAATAACTACAACTCTTTTGAATATTTAATCCTTAGTTTTCCTCATCTAAATTACAAAGCACTAAAACCACTTCTGTTGTTTTGTACCGTTCACGAGGCCCTTACTCTCAATTTTTAGATCAGTTTTCAGACCTTTTATCTGATTTAGTGTTAAAATACAGATAAAGTTATTATAGTGGGGGATTTTAACATTCATGTTGACACTGAAAGTGATAGCTTAAATATTGCCTTTGATGCTATCTTAGACTCAATTGGCTTTACTCAAAACATTAACAAACCTACCCACCTTTGTCTTCATTCTCTGGACCTTGTGCTGACATATGGCATTGAGTGTAAAGACATAATATTTTCTCATAACCCTGTCCTGTCTGACCATTTTTTAATAACCTTTGAGTTTAATTTAACCGAGTACTCCACACCTGAAAGAAAATTTCATTATAGTAGATCATTATCAGGCGATGCTGTAACAACCTTTAAAGAATCTGTTCCACTTTTAATTTCCTGATTATCACAGAAAAACACAGTGGAGGGCAATAATTTTGTTTCGTCCCCTTCACAAATTGATTCTCTTGTTCATAGTGTTACTTCATCATTGCGTGGTGCATTAGACAATGCAGCCCCCTTGAAAAAGGTAATTATTCATAGGAGTGTTGTGATTATTAATCTGACATTATTTAATAATATTTTATCAAATAATATTTCGTTCTGTTAAGGGTTGTCCTGTGAATACCAGCCCAGTAAGGCGATTAGGACAAAGTTGAAAGGTGTGAGCCAAGCTCTGACATTATTGAATAGCATAAACTCTGCACACACATGAAATGAATTCACACAATTTCTTAAAATACAAGAATTTATTAACAAAAATAAGTCAACTCAAAGTCTAACATATTTCAATCAACAAACTCTTTACTATGCTAAAACAATCCAACTAAACTACCAAGCAGAATTAAAGAATGACGAAGACTAATGGCTATGTACAATATAAACAAGTTGATTAAAGATGATTGAAAATCATGACCGAAAGAGTGATGCAACATTACCATGCAATATTTATGTCTGAGAACCAAGGATTAACTTGAAGAATCTGGAAATGAAGTTAAGTTAGTCTTGGAACCAACTTAGGCAGTAATCAGTATACCTTTAGACAACCATTCACAATGCAAGATCAGATAAAATATTTTATCAAAATAATGTTTTAAAGAATGATCTGCTGAATAAAACCAACCTTCTGGATGACTAATTCTTAATGGTGTCTAATTAGTTGCCTTTATTTATTGAAATAATATTTAAAGAAATATTATTAAAGGTAACGGTAAATTATTTAAGGAAATATCTTTGAAAAGAGCCAAATCTTTCTGGAGAAATGGGGCTTAGTGGTGTTTACTTAGTTATCAAATGTAGTAAAATGATGCTAGGGACATTTACTGGATTGAAAACTAAATCGTTTTGGGTAAATACTCTTCAGCAGCAAGCACGTGTCCTAGGCTGTTAGCAGTTAAGCTAACAAAGGAGGCTGATAGCTTAGCATCCAGAACCAAAACACACACTTAAAATACCGTCAACAAAAGGGTTAAAATGCATAAGCGCGGACGGCGCGTTATGAGCAACTTTCTGTGTTTAAAATCACCCTTTAACTAAAGTTTGTCTTAACTTTAAAAACACATAAACACAGAACACAAAGCTGATCACGTGTGCTTAAAAAAGCCTGCTAGCACTAAGATAGCAGTTTCGCACAAACAAAACCAACTTCATAAAATGAAAAACGTTTAGATCCTTTCATCTTAACTGTTATTCTGCCCAAACCCGACCTCTGACCATGTTGAGGAAAAGATGTCACTGGGGCAGCGAAGTGTGAAAAAACGTCCACAGTCAACAAGTGGTTAGCTTCGGCTAACCTGACCTCCGGGGCTGTAGCTTAAGATACGGCTCGTTCTGTCGGCCGGACAAAACTGCATGTTACCGGTGATGCGGCGTCGTCCTTCTCTCAGGCGAGGAAAACCGCTTCACTCGGGTTGTCGAGACCGCGTCTCTGCTGGGGACTTTTCTCGAACACCGTGTGCGTCTGCAGGGATCGGAGAGAAAGTCAACAATGCCGGTGCCTTAATTCCCCTTTCGTGAATGAATACCGGATACACAAACAGCAATTCATTCAATACTCAACTTTTGCATATGATCGGTGATCATATGAGACTCTTGGATCCAGTTTGAAGAGTTAAGTCTTTTTGCCAGCAAAAGACTTCAAGGCGCTGTGTCTACTTCTTGTTCCGATGGTCAACCGGCTTGGAGAGGTCGGCTTGTGGGAGAGAGGGTGCTTTTATACAGCCAGTGGCATCATGGGAAGTCTTTTGTAACCCCTCTTTTCCTCTTCTGAAGTTGTGCTGAAAGTCTGTTAAATGCAATTTATTTTGAAAACTCCAGAAGAGTTTGTACCGGAGTTTTAATGTTGAAATCCATGGCTTAGGGTTCCAACAGGAGGCTGGCTCCCTGGTTTAATTCAGAGCTGTGTACTTTAAAGCACAATGTTAGAAAATTGGAGAGAAAATGGCGCTCTACACAACTAGAGGATTCCTACTTAATCTGGAAAAATAGCCTTCTGTTGTATAAAAAGACACTTCACCAAGCTAGAACAGCTTATTTCTCATCAAATAGAAGAAAACAGAAAAATTTGGTTTTTCTTTAGTACAGTTGCTAAACTTAGACAGAGTCATAGCTCTGTTGACCCATCCATTTCCCTTAGCTCTCAGCAATGACTTTATGGGATTCTTCCAAAAAAAATGATTCTATTAAAATAAAATCTTTGACATACCCCCAAAAGATGATTACTTCATCCTCAACAAGGGAAAAAATTGGAAGTAACTGTAGAACCTGATCTGTGTTTGGACTGTTTTGATCCTGGGAGCTTCCTGAGTTATCAGAAATATTAGCTTCATCTAAACCTTCAACTTGTAGGTTAGACCCAGTCCCAACTAAATTATTAAGGAAAGGTTCCTCTGATTACCAGCCCCATTTAGATATGATTAATCTATCCTTAGTAAAGGGGTATGTACCAAAGTTTTAAAGGTAGCTGTAATTTAAACCTTTACTTAAGAAACCTTCGCTGATCGAGATGACTTGAAAAATTACAGACCTATATCCAATCTTCCCATTTATCTAAAATTTGGAAAAATAGTTGCTAATGTGTGAGCATTTACACAGCAATGACCTATTTGAAGAGTTTCAGTGGGTTTTCAGAGCTCATCATAGCACTGAAACAGCTCTGCTGAAAGTCACTAATGATATTTTATGGCCTCAGATAATGGATTGTGTCTGTACTGGTTTCTGTTAGATCTCAGTGCTGCATTTGATACAGTCGATCATAAATATTTTTTAAAAAGGCTGGAATATGCTGGAGGGATCGGGGAAAACAGTGCTAGGCTGGTTTAAATCTTATCTGTCTGACAGTTCCCAGTTTGCATATACAGGGGGGGGACAATGAAACTGAAAATCTGTCATTTAGGTGGGGGGTTTTTCATGGCTAAATTGGACCAGCCTGGTAGCCAGTCTTCATTGATTCCCCCGAGAGCAGAGTGTGAAGGTTCAATTAGCAGGGTAAGAGCACAGTTTTGCTAAAAATATTGAAATGAACCAAACATTATGGGTGACATACCAGAGTTCAAAAAGAGGACAAATTGTTGGTCCCGTCTTGCTGGCGCATCTGTGACCAAGACAGCAAGTCTTTGTGATGTATAAAGAGCCAGGTATCCAGGGTAATGTCAGCATACCACCAAGAAGGACGAACACATCCAAAGGATTAAATGTGGACGCAAGAGGAAGCTGTCTGAAAGGGATTTTCGGGTGCTAACCCGGTTTGTATCCAAAAAACTAAAACCACGGCTCCCAAAATCACGGGCAGAATAAATGTGCACCTCAACTCTCCTTTTTCCACCAGAACTGTCCGTCGGGAGCTCCACAGGGTCAATATACACGGCCGGGGGCTATAGCCAAACCTTTGGTCACTCATGCCAATGCCAAACGTCGGTTTCAAGGTGCAAGGAGCGCAAATCTTGGGCTGTGGACAATGTGAAACATGTATTGTTCTCTGATGAGTCCACCTTTACTGTTTTCCCCACATCCGAGAGAGTTACGTTGTGGAGAAGCCCCAAAGAAGCGTAGCACCCAGACGGTTGCATGCCCAGAGTGAAGCATGGAGGTGGATCAGTGATGGGGTTTGGGCTGCCATTCCCATGGCATCCCTTGGCCCAATACTTGTGCTAGATGGGCGCTTCACTGCCAAGGGGCCTACCGAACCATTCTTGAGGACCATGTGCATCCAAGGTTCAAACATTGTATCCTGAAGGCGGTGCCGTGTATCAGGATGACAATGCACCAATACACACAGCAAGACTGGGAAAGAGTGGGTTTGATGAACATGAAAGGGGAAGTTGAACATCTCCCATGGCCTGCACAGTCACCAGATCTAAATATTATTGAGCCACTTTGGGGTGTTTTGAGGAGGAAAAGTCAGGAAACGTTTCCTCCACCAGTATCACGTAGTGACCTGGCCACTATCCTGCAAGAAGAAGGGGCTTAAACCCCTCTGACCACTGTGCAGGACTTGTATATGTCTTTCCCAAGACGAATTGACGCTGTATTGGCCTCAAAAGGAGGCCCTACACCATACTAATAAATTATTGTGGTCTAAAACCAGGTGTTTCAGTTTCATTGTCCAACCCCTGTAAATGATAAATCATCTTATACCTCAGGGTTAATTGTGGAGTTAATTGCTCCCTTTTCTAACATCGTGTTTGTGTTTCTCCAGGCCAGGCAGCAGTTCCAGGACCACCGGAGACGTGTGGACCAGGACGCGATCCAGCAGCTCCAGGAGCTGGTAAAAAAACAATCACAGCAGGCTGAAGCTCTCCGGAAACGCATCAGCCTGCTGTCCTCTAAAGGAGGACATGTGTTGCCCCACAACTGTGCCCGACTGGCTCCGATGACCCCGCTGCCACCCCTCACCAGTGGTAAATCCAAACAAGGAGCCTCTAAGAGGCCAGAACTCCACCAGTAGGTGGTGCAAGAGCAACAAAGCTAATGTTATAAAGTTTTCTGCCATAAATAAAACCGTACATGAACAAAATGAAAAACGTATTTTTTCCTGGAAGATTTCACTCCAAAAACTACTGTAATTATTTAAGAAAAAGACCTATGTTGAAACCCTCTAATTTATAAGGATTAAAGTGTTCTAGCAGATTGACCCGGCTGGTAACTGATGAGGATACAATGGGCTGCAGAGAATGGCAGGTTTGTTGTATAATAGAATTTTTTTATCAAAGTGGGAGAGAAATTAACTCACAATAAGAGAAAATCCGGACTTTGTCTTTATAAGTTTTATTCAAAGGCATTTCTGCGTTTGAAGACCCTGTTACTGACGAGTCAGTGAAACAGAGCCCAGAACACAGTTTTCGACAGTATTTATAGCAGAATGGGGTGTTGTCTCAGCTTCAAAAAAGTTTAACTTTATGGCCCCTTGAAAAACCCTTCCCAGGACAGAGTAAGACAACTATTTATGAGGACAACCATCTGCTCTTCCCCGCACAACCCCCCAGGATGGTTTTAACCATTAAACTTCTGGTAATGGTTAGAGTCATCTACTCTAAATACCAGAAAAACAAAAAAACACT